>MU628316.1:0-36211 GCA_025688815.1 Aspergillus carlsbadensis
TTCTTAATAATAATAAGTATAATAGTAAATCTTAATATATAATCTAATATATTTTATAGTAAATATTTTATATTTTATAATAACAATAAAATTCAAAAAAATTATATTTTAATTTAATATTAATATATATAAATAAGCCTTGATATAGTATATTTAACCTTAATATATATCTAAAATTATAAACTTTAATATATTAGAACTTATTTGAAAATAATATTATTATTAATACTATAATAATCTAAAGGTTATTTTTTTCCTAAAATAGCCCAAAAATAGTAAAGAAATATATCTTATGATATAAAATATTTAATAATTTTTTACTTTATTAATTAAATAGTATATATTATAATTCTAGATCTAAAACTTTTATTTAAATATCTTAAATATTAATAAAGTTATAAAGGTTTAAACTTGTTAGGTTTTACTAATTTTCTATGGGAAAAAGCGGGCGCCAGGTGATATCGGGCGTCAGGTGATCACCGACTGTATGGATCGGCGGGAACCAGAGCTTGAATGCAGGCACAATGATGAGTCATTATGAGTGCAAATGATGAATGCTTCTTAAATAACAAAGTAACCCCACGACTCCGCATTCCGATCCATCCATCTCTTCGACCAGATTATATCGACAAGATGGCCGAAGAACAAACCCACGCAATAGTCTTTGGAGCAGCCGGACTGCTCGGGTGGGCGACCGTCAACCAGCTGCTCTCGGGGTATCCAGTCTCGTCCCCATTCACCAAAGTGACGGCGGTGTTGAATCGCCACGTCTCAGAGGAAGATCTTCACTGGTCATCTGGCCCAAACGCCCCTTCTCTCCAAATTGTATCGGGCATCGACCTTCTACAAGGGACCGGCGAGGATCTGGCGCGGCAACTCCAGGAGAAGGTTCCCGGAGTAGACGGCGTCACTCATGTATTTTACTTTGGTGCGTCTCAGTTTTCTCTCGATGAGTTGGCCCGTGTGTATACTAAGATCGTATCGCAGTGTTCACTGCCTTCAACGAAGACCATGTGGAAGAATGCACTCGCAACTGCAACATGATGCGTCGAGTCTCCTCGGCCCTCAATATCACCTCCCCAAATCTAGAATCATTCGTCTACCCCGGCGGATCTCGAGTGCGTATTCCACCTGTCCTCCGATGGATTACCCCATTTCCCAAAAATAACTAAACTCACGACTCAAACAGGGCTACGGGGTCTACATCCCAGGCGGGATCTTCACACCACCCCTACACGAATCGCTTGCGGACAGCTTACCGCCAGACTACGCGCAGACAGTCGCATACCCCTGGTTCCGACAGATCCTAACAGACGCCAGTCGGGGCCGGAAATGGACATGGGCGGAGGTCTGTCCCGACGCCGTGATTGGCTTCACTCCGAATGGCTCGGCGTTTTCGCTGGCGCTGCATTGGGCCCAGTACCTCTCTCTGTACGCCTATAATCATCGCGAGAGGGAAAATGAGGTGGAAGTCACGTTTCCCGGAACCGAAGCGGGGTATAGGTCGTTGTACACGCCGGTTTCTGGGACGATCCTCGGCCGGATCGCGATTTTCGCCGCGCTAAATGGGGAAAAGTGCGGAGGGAAGGTGATCAACATGCTCGATCAGGACCAAGCGATTAGTGCGAGTGATGTTTGGCCGGCCATTGCGGCGTGGTTTGGGTTGAAAGGGGTTGCGCCCAGGACGAATCCTGGTCCTGAACCGAGCTCAGATGACGACGCGTCGCTGAAACCAGGGGAATACATCGACAAATACCGCCATACCTTCGCGGAGAAGGGAAAACCTAAAGCCTTGACATGTGGCGTTGGCGCGGGGAACAAGCAGCTGGATTCGATCGGGTGGTGGCTCGAGTTCGATAGGCAGTTTAGTCCGGAGAGGCTGCGCTCTGTTGGCTTCACAGAGCAGCGGGATCCAGCTGAGGGGTGGATCGAGGCGTTTGAGGGGTTCAGGCAGGCTGGGATTATCTTTTAGTGCGGTGATGAAGTCATTCCCGGGTTGAGTAAGTCAAGTTCAACATCATGGCCATCCTCGGTCCTCGTAGCGGTCGAGCGCCGCATCTAAGCCCCATAATGTCTATATTAGTGACCATTCGACCTTCACAGAAGCTATCTCTGAACATTGCCCCCGGCGTCAAGCATCATGCAGCTTGGGATTCACCCGTGAATATTCAGCAGCGAAGATGAGACTGCGACTTTCAGAAGATATATATTCGGCTGAACAGAGATTACAATAGATAAAATCAAGAACAGTATGATCACTCCCCATGTATCCCGCACTAAGTGCCCGCGGACCCTTTCCACCATCAGATAGAACCGGTGACCAGCGAACTATTGGCAAACCTGCCGTTGAGCTCCTCCGCTGCAGTGTGCTGCGCCATCCGGCCAAAGGCTGTGCCACTCGTATTAATCAAAGGTTCGGTAACCATCGTGCTTGGGGCGGATGGCCACAGAGGAAAACACAAGAATCAGTGGAGGAAAATGTGAGGCTCCGAGCTCAAAATCCGCCCTCCTGTTTGGCCTCAATGCTGATACGCTGCGCACGGCGAAGTTCTTGGGCTTCGATCGTCTGATGAGCGATGTAACCAATCACGACGCTGAGATGAATGCAACCTCGTGTTGATTTCTTGGCCACATGTGTTTCTTCTTGGCCCATAAACCCCATTTATGAGCCCCTCCCCGCTCAAAGTTGCGTCGTTGGATTTGAGAAACGCCACTCAACCTAAGCAGGACATCGCAAAAGCATGCGCCTTCCTTTTATCAGCGCGTTTCTCTGCCTTGCAGTGCTTAGCCATGCGGAATTTCAGATACAAGAGCTGTACAACGATGCCGACGCACCAGCAGATGGGGGCCTTGTAGACACAACTAGAGTTCCTGGTCTCGTGTCGGAAGATCTTCTCGAGCGCTCGCTTGAACCACGGGCATGCTATGCACCGTATAGGGAGTGTCGATGTAAGTTATCCCGCCTCAGCATAAATCCTAGACGAGATCACTCACATACCGTTGAATAGACACCGGTCGATGTTGCGCGCCCCCGGCTGATGCCTGCTGCCCAGATGGTAGCTGTATCACATTCGCTGGTTATGTCTGCTGCGGCTCTTCGCACATCTGCCGCACTGGAGATCGATGCTGTCACGCAGGGTGCGTCAGACCGGGTGTCAAATGCTGTGCGGCGGGGCACACATGTAATCCAAACCGCGAATGTTGCGAGGATGGATGCATGGATGCAGGACGACAATGCTGTCGTGGTGGCACATCCTGCCCGGGGGGTCATACGTGCGTGCTACTTAATGGGGCACCCAAGTGCTGCCCACCGGGAGGATGCTATTCCTACACCGATTACTTTTACTGGTACTACTACGTCTACTGGTACATCGAGGTGTATTGGGAGATTCGGGTGGAGGTCATCACCAGCACTCTGGAGCTCACTTGGTCATCGGTCCGGACATCAACCAGCCTCAGTTTGCAAGCCTCGAACAGCAACGCCCTGAGCTCGATTTATGCCAGTCTGACTTCGAGTATTCTGGCTGCAGCATCGCAAACACCAGATCTCGACTCGATTCCGACAAGTACAACGACGACAGTCAGGAGCACCAGTACGACTACGACCAACCGCAGCACCACTAGGCCCACCACGACCACCATCACTACTACACGGCCGACTGATGACCCGCCATCTGAAGAGGAGACCTTTTCATCTTTCCCGGACAGTTCTCCCGACTCATCACAGTTTGAATTCCCAGAGACCTCTTCCGACTCGTTGGATTCAGATTCGTTCCCGACAGCTTCAGGGACGGATCTGCCGCCGGTTGAGACAGTACAAGCTGGCGATGATGGCGCAGGAAACTCCATTGCTCCCCCGGTGTTAACTGCATTGGCGCTGTTGTCCTTCATCTTTATGATCGTTCTATAATGCTGAATTTCTGTGACATTTGAGATAATGCCCCGAAGCTGCATGCTGATTGTGATTCTTGCAATATATAATTAATCCAAGTTCTGTACTACGAAGATGAAATCACGGCTGAATGCGAACCACTGTGAGGCAATGCCTATAGCTTACGAAATCCCATAGAAAACGTTATCCTTGATTCGTTAAGAGGCAGGGGTCCGCATGCCCTCTCCCAACTGCCGACGGCCGTACACTTATGGAGATTGAAACTCGCTGCCCACGGAGCCTTTGCAATTAAAGTGCTCTTCCAGGGCGATGGTTCTCTCTTATATTAAGGATATCTCGGAGCCTCTGATTGGAAGGTAGGCTGTTACTCTACACCATGATCATGCAAAGTATAACCTCGCGGTGTACCGTCCTGGATGAGATATTAGACCTTGTAAACGACGGAGACGTCTAACAAACGCACCCTATTACGACATTCGGCTTCGATGGCACGCCTTCCGCAATCGAACCGTCGGGGCCGGCCGGTATTTGAGCCAGGGAGTACTCTGCAATGATGAGAATCTCAAAGTCTAGGTTCACATTCGGCCAAGAGTACGAGGGCTGGCCCTCCGTCAGTCCGCATCTACCAGATCATTGATCGAAAGGTTTTTCGAGATGCTTCTCTTCCCATTGCTGCCGTCATCCAAGGTAATATGGTTCTCAGGGCATGTGTCTCTTCATCCCACCGGCCGTGATATCCGCTTATACGTGAGTCCGTGGTGAACCATTCAAAGTAATGACCATCGGTTACTACCATGAAGTTCCATGCGCCACACTACGCGGGACATAGGCCCTTCACCCTGTCTCTCTGGAACTGCCGATCCCACTCAATTCATCGATCCATTTGTCCAGTACGTCCGACATCGCCGGCGAAAAAGAATACGGTTTGATCCAACTACTCTGCGGCGAGAACTTTCCTTAAAGCTTTCGCACACTACCGCCGGTCACTTGGGATTTGTGCTTACGCCCTCGAGCTCCGTCTTATTGAGGATATTATCATGCGGCGGAGCAGGAGGAATAGACGGTCATTTCGATAAGTGACAGTGGACTCCCACTCTCCAGAGAACCATGCGTCGGATCCTGGCTACTCCATCTTCCCACTGACGTCGACAACAACAAATCCATCGACCACTGCGTAATGTGTAGCAGTTACTAGTTCCTGGCTGCTCGAGAACTCGGACCCCATCCATGACACGCGATCTGGGTACTTGTTTGCACGAAGCGCACCAGAGAGGAAGGGTGGTACAAAAGGAAGCGACCACAGCAATCAGGCTAGCTGCACCTTTTGGGAAGAGCACAGATCTAATAGAAACTTTGCCGCCTTGGTAGACTTCGCCGACCTTATTAGGCGCAGTTTACCAAGATCTTGCGGCTTGACGCAGTGCTGGGACCAGCGAAGTTCCGATAGCCCATGCTTGAACACCTTGGTCCCTGTTGAGTTGAGAGACTGGGTGAATCTCGAGATTGGGGCGGAGTTATCGATGCTGTACGTTAGGGATGTGAGCTAGTTGATTGATTTATGTCAAGAGCTGGCTGTTCATTTGCCGGTGCCGGTATAAAGACATCAAGTTGGCAGGCCAATAGATATGGCGGCTAACACCTAATGTTCTAATTAGAAGCAAAGGGATTGCCACTGTAGTAAACATGTGTCGGCTCAAAATTTGTCATAAAGCCGTCGCAATACTGTGACTGCTGTAATGTTTCCCCTGGAGCAAGAAACCCTTGCTCTCTCATCTCCTCTAAGAACGTTGTTAGGAATTGCTGTCCTTTTTTGGTGCTGTAGGAGTCGTATTCTCCCGCCAGGTATGCCCACGTCTTCCGCACCGAGGATCGGAGGTCTTCGAGATGGCATTCCCGCAGAGCCATGGCTGCCTTGACGTGATCGGGGGTATCTGGATGACAAGGCAACCGGTCTTCTGGCCTCCAGCTGGGCGAACGCCAGTGATACTCTTTCAAAACATGCGCTTCCCACTGGGGTTGATCCACCAACACCAGGTCGCAGTTTTTGGCCGGACACTGAATCTCAGGACCCTTGTGGTATCGAGCATATGTTGCAGCTTGAAGCCAATCAAGTCCTTGGCAAAGCAAACTATAGAGGCTGGATTTACGCCGCATCACATCATATGTGGCCAGTAGTCCCGGCGCGAGGCTGCGGCGTGGGATCAAGAGCCGCGGTGGGCACCAGACCTCGTCCACGCGGCGCCAGGAGAGGCCGGAGTCAATCGACCACAGGGTCTGGCGCCCACCAAGCCGAGGTTGGGCTGCAAAGGAAACAAGGCAGGTGATGTGTGGCGGGCAGCCCGATGCAGCCCTCGCAATAGCATCATAGTCGTTGTCAGAGCCTCCTCCACGCGGGGGAGGCCGACGGTGCGGGACAACGCCAGACAGCACCACCGTCCGAGCGGCGGGGAACAAGGCTGCCACAGTCTCCCACAGTTGGCGGACCCTTTCTTCGGGTGTGGTGTTCTCGCCCCCGTACAGAGAATCACCAAACCTCCATTCCAACCTCCCTAGCACAACCTCAACCTGAGTAATCCGGGCACAAAACGCACTGTCGTAACCAACAAGCCCAGGTCGACCCTGTTGGTGGTTGTCAACCTTGCCCCACGCACACTGGCACCACATGGACGCGATCTGCGCCCAGAACAATCTCGAGCACTCATGCCGTGTGTATGAGCTTGTATGCATCAGCTGGAACAGCGTCGGGGAATCGCATTGCTGGAAGATGAGCAGGTGGATATCGGGTGGCAGGTCCCGAAACTGGTGGAACGATCTTCTGTCTGCCCAGGCCACCTGGTTCGATGTAGTCAAGGTGAAAAATGGAATCAAAAGAATCCCATCATAGTCCACGCAGATATCCAAGTCCCAGAGCATGATTGTGTGCCTGGGTGGACCTCGTGGATGCACCGGTGAGGGGATGATAAACCGTGGATTCTGGGTGATGCCTAACGATGCCCAACCAGGTTGAAGATCGTCATGACGGAACAACATAGTCGCCGAAGTATGACAGGGTGGTACATACAGAGACCACCGAAGCTAGCAAAGTACATAGCCCGCTATTTCCCTTATGGAATCATCAAGGTGGCGAAGCTACGAATGCAAGTTAGAGTATATTATCTTAGAGCCTGTGAATTTGGTCATATTATACATAAAGTACACAAGCCTTCAGTGAAGTAGAGAATCGCCCTCGTGTCAGCATACGCCAGGTCCAGCCTGGGCGGATTGGCAGCTTCTTTCTCTGTAATAACAATCACCATCGGTACAGGGAGTCTAGTCGCCGTTGAGAGAACGAGGCTGCTCGGGACCTGGCTGCATGTAGCAACCCTCTCCAATAACGAGAACCCTCCAGTGGTCGTTATGGTCCAGTTCTCCCTGGACGCCATTCTTCTTCTTCTTGCACATGTCCAGGATAACCTGCGCTCCTTCGGCGACATTGTTCCATGAAGGTCGGGTTTTCTCATGGGGATTCTGCGAAGGTTGATCGCCAAGTCAGCATCTAGTAACCCGAATTCTGCCCCAAATGTCACAGTACTTACATCGTTACACCACTTAATCTTGATCCCGTATGCGCAGACAGCTGTCTGGCAGCGGTTTCCCCTCGGTCTTGGTTTACCCTCCTTCGTTCGTTCCTTCCGGAGCCATTCGAAGGCTTTCTTAAGGTTCTTCTGATTCCCAAGCTCTTCGCCCTTGAGGTCGCACTTGATATCATGGGCCACGCGGGACTCCAGATGGGGTTCAAGTGTAGGAGTAGCAGTGGTTTCAGCAAGGTCAGGGCGACTGTACGGCGTGTTGTGCCCCTTGCCATCGATTTCATCAGGGGTTGGATACTAACGAATTAGTTGTTGATATATTCCGTGGGGGTCTTGTCCGAGTATACATACGGCAGACGCCATGAGCGTAAAAAGAGCCACGAGAAGGCTGAAGATGAGGAATTTCGTGCTTGATTTATTGAATGTCATGTTGGGCCGGAGTTAATCTATGAATACTTGGTCTTTGCGGATTCATGGGACGTACGGAATTCATATACCTAAAGGCATTCAAAGCTGCTACATGTGAAGCTACAACTCTTTTAAAGAATGGGTTTTTGAAACCACACAGCTCTTGAACTTTGCACAAACCCTCCAAGTGATTGTGGTATATTTAGCCAGTAAGATATCGTGGTTAATCTTTGTTACTAGTCTTGGTTAAAGAGCTTGTTGCATATAGTTCCCCTAGAATTCCTCCTGTTAGACATTCCTTTGTTTATCCTTTGGCCAGACTCGTTTCTGGGATGCAAGTTGTTGCTCCCGCCTTTGTTCTAAGAGCCTTCGAGATACGTAATGAATCCCAACAAACAAATTCAAACAGAGACTATGGATATGACCTCCGAGTTTGCAAGGCCGGCTGGTTCTGGTCAGGCCTCCGGGGAGCGAGCGAGCTTCACCCCATGTGTGATGGTAAGACCAGCAGTAGAAATGAATCAGAGCGCAATAAATGACTACTCCCATAATCCACCCAGGGACAAGAGTGGACCTTTATCTTGATTCCGCTCGGATATTTGATTGGTTGGTGATCTTCTCCCTAGCGGGTGCGCGCCGCCTGCCCAGGAGCACTGCCCGGCAGCGCCGATGGTCCAAGTCTGCCATAGTGAATTCCCACCGTACGCATATCTCCATGTCCAGCAAGGGGTTTGGTTTTCCTCCCTTGTCATCAGGAAAGGCCGGCACTGCAGCATTAGGACTTTTTTGGCCAGCTAACCTTGGACGACTGCCGTGTCTATCATACTCCTTTCCCAGTCTCCGTAGAGTAGTCTGGGGAAGTGCATCGAAGGTACGGCGAATAGCCATTAGGAATCAACATCCTCGCAAAGAGTCATTGTCTCTGGGCTTTGATTTCAAAGCATGTGGCTGATTCTCGCTTGGCGCCTTGGTAGCCAAGCACATCCCTGTCTATATAAGGCCCTCCCCCAGAGAGAGAAGCTGATGTCATATCGCTACAGCAGTTTGAACACCAGCTTTTCCGCACTCAAGAAAACAAGGCCAGGTCAAAATGTCGCAGCTTGAATACTTTTCATATCCCGGCTTCGGCGAACATATGCGCGAAACTTTATCATACAGCCAGGCCGTGAGAATTGGTGATCGTATTGAGATCTCCGGACAAGGTGCGTACACTGACAAGTATCAATCCATCTCTTCGGAAACAAGTATAACCCTGATGTCTAATAGGCGGCTGGGACCCTCAGACACGATTGGTTCACGCCGATTTATCGACCGAGTTCCGTCAAGCGTTCGCTAACGTTGAGTTGGCGCTGACACATGCCGGCGGAAAGGGCTGGAGCCAGGTCTACAAGCTTCGCATCTATGTCCTCGATAACACGCCCGAAATCTTCGAGCTGCTGGTGCAGAATCTCAGACAGTGGATGCCAGACCACCAGCCTCTTCTAACCTGTGTTGTGGTCAAGGATCTGGGCTTGGAGGGGATGAGGATCGAGATTGAAGCGTGTGCGCATCTTGCTGACTGAGTCCGTTAATATGGCCATCGTGGTCTTTTGCGCGAATTCAGTCTATGGTTTTGTGTTGGATGTGGGTATTGAATAGGGATGTATAAATTGGATTTCTCTCCGCCAAACCGAGGGCCGGAAGGTGGGAAGGCACGGTTGATTGTTCCAGAGAGGCTTGATGCACGGCTCGAGTCTCGTGTAGCCTTGAATCTTACCCTTAGACAAACTAAATAATATGTGCAAATTCGGGTGCCTGAGCCACACCCATGGTTGCCATGTTATTAAAACTAGTATCTTATATCTCCACTACATTGCCCCAGGGGTCCTTGACATACTGACAGATCACCGCACCGCCAGCGACCCGAGCCATGTCGCCCCGACTCGTCCCACCATTCCAGACAGTCCGTTCGGCAAGGGCCTCGGGTCCGGGTCGATCACACAGACGTGAAAGAACCCCCCACGGTGACACACAAAGTCGACCGAGTTTTGCTTGAACGCCGGGTCGATGAACTCAAACACCTCTAAGCCGACAGATTTCCTGTCAATTCTCACGGAGACTCATATCTTGCCTATCCTTGCTTGAATCCACATCTCACTATTAGTCCAAATCGAAGTCTGCTCAAACAACCACCGGCGATATATTTAGTTTTGCATACGCAGTAATCTCCTCTCGACCAACATCAACTGCCCGCCGACTTCACAAACGCGGCGATATTCATGTGATCAGGTCGAGCTTCCGTACGTAGGTACCAATACTGATCTTATTGCGTCTGTTCACTGCTATTTTAACGCTGATAGACATTGCGGCCCTGATGATGTGTGCGTCAAAGTCGCCTATAGTGGGATTTGTGGCATGGATATTGCAGAATATCGCACCGGGCCCATGTTGCCACCCTAAGAAGGACATATAAATCCAAATACTGGGATTTTTCTACCTTTTAACCTGGGTCACGAGCTTTCAGGCACTATTTGTGATATTGGCTCCAATGTCCGGCACTTGGAAATCAGACAGTCCGTCGTCATCAATCCCGCGTACGACCATCGGCACTACGGCGGCGAGTTTTGTGAACCTTGCAAAATGAAGAGGTATAACATCGGCGAGGCCTCGGCGAACATTGGGCTTATTGCGCCCGAGGGTGGCTTCAGTAATTGGACAATTGTCAAGACCCTTAACTACATCCCGCTGCCCTCTATGGTTGAGCTCAAGGCTGCTGCTTTAGTTGAGCCCCTTGCGATTCGGCGACATGGCATAGTGGCATCTGGCTTTACAGCAGGACTGTCACCACTTATTTGTGGCGCTGGACCCAGTGGTTTAGCTATAATTCTGCTTCTTCGCATCATGGGCGCTTCCGAAGTGCCGTGACCGAAGTCCTAGAATCATGAGTGGCTCTCGCCTGGCAGTTTGGAGCAGATGCCGTTATTATTCCTCTGCAGCACACTGCGGATTGCGACCTAACCACTGAAACTTCAGTGTACCAGGTGGTTGAGGGTGGTGTTGATGGAGCCTTTAATGCAGCAGGCCTCCAGTCCACGCTTGACCTTTGCATTTCGAGCGTGAAGTAATGTGGCGATCCACAAGAAACCTCTATCACTGAATTTCAATGACTTGGGAATAAATGAGAATACACTGACGGGTGGTATTTGTTATATGCAAGAGGATTTCAAATATGTGATCAGGCTGCTGGCTGAAAAGAAGCTCGACGCGGAGCGGATGGTCACCTCTGTTGTTCCATTGACGACTGCTGTGGAAAGCGTTTCGAGGAATTGGTTCACAACAGAAGTGGCCATATCAAAATCCTAGTCAGGCTATGACTATCACTACCTGGACGCTATTGTCGAACCATTCACAGAAGATCCTTCACGGGTCAGCCTTTTGTAAATATATATATCATGCCGATTGCTGGGAGGTTATTGAAATAATACAATGAGGCTCGAGGGACTTAACGTGGAACTAAATGCCACTTAACAAGGAATACATAGAGGAGATGATTCCAGATTCCCTGGGCCACCATGAGTGCCATAGCAAACCTACAGGTTGTATTTCTGCCCTGTCAAGACAGATTGACCAAGCAACTAGTCCCAAAGGAGAAACGGTCGGGCCGGCGGGGTCTTTTCGAGTTTCAGGGGATCCCGATTCCCGAACCACACCAGAATCGACCCCACCCACAGAAACTTGGAACGGAAGGAACAAGCTCAACATCAACATGGATTACGATTATGAGGAATACGACTCGGAGGACATGCTTGAACAGAGCAGCGTATCAAGCGGCGCTGAGGTGAGGTCCGCCGAATCTGTTCGCGAAGAGGCCACAGACCAGTCAGACAAGATCTTCGCCTTGTACGAGACACTGCACGACATTATCCAACGCCATGAAGCAACTATCCAGAAGCGTTGGTCCAAGAAGACTCGTCAACAGAGGCTAAAAATCCTACTCAGTGCCTGGCCGGGAATGGCGCACATGCACCGTCCGGATTTCGACTGCTTCTGGCGACAACGCAAGACTGAGAGAGATGTCTGGAAAGAGGATTACTTTTTATGGCCATATATCAATCAGGAAGATCTGTCCGACCCAAGACGTCTTTTACTGCTGCTCAACGCCCGTGGCCGGCATCCGCCTTCATATTTCGCTGCTGCCGATAGCGATGCCATGCACCTGGGCATAGCTACCAGAACAATAGTGCCTTGTTCGGTGGACAACTACACAATGATAATGAATGGTATGACTGAAAATTCTCGCGAGTACGGTAAGCTGGTCTCCTGGGATGACGAGCCAGATGCCGACTGGATGCACGCGAGGAAGCAACCGCAACCTGGCGATGGCCTTTTCGTGTTAAAAGCTCAGCAGCGTTTGCTCAAGTTTCTTGTGGATTGCTGCACGGAGATCCTGCACGAAATACCGTCGCCCCAATTGATTGTGGCCTTTCCTGTTGAGCCTGAGCCACACCTTAAACAGACGAGGGAGATCAATGGGTTCGACTCCCTGGCGGTGATGGTTGCAGAGGCACCATATCAAGTACCTGCAAAACTGGATTTTGGATTAGTCAAGTCATCGCTTGATGCCTTGGCCTCCGCCGCAGAAGATCATGCCTGGCATTTACGCGAGGATCCCAGCTACTTTGCCGCGGAGATGCTCGGTATCAAAGAGCGCATAGATGAGATGGATCGATATATGCGTGATCTAGGGGGCCCTCCTAGGCCAGACCGCAAGAAGTCCGTATGGGCCCCAATTGTGTCTGGCCTCCTTGCTGATTCGTACCTCTATTTGGAAATTTACTCGGAACTCGCGAAGCAGGCCGACAGCTTAGTAGTGTTCCAAAGACAGTACGCCAACGTCATATCACCTATGGAGAACCTTCCCAAAGATTTCCATGATGCTCTGCTTGTATTCCAGTATTTTCTCTACAGAGCTGCCAAGGTGCCGATAGCGCGACTAGGAAATGCGATCCTATCATCGCCGGCGGTGCGTGAGATATATCTGGACGAGCTTAGATTCCACGAAGGCTATGAGGACATGGGGTACACCGGAACAAAGCCAAATGATGCAGAAAGGAAATTTGTCTGGATTCTGCACGCCTTATCTGAGGATGGCAATGATCTCTTCCTCACAAGCCTTCCCCTGCTCATGGACGAACTCGACCGCTCGATTGAGAAACAGAGCTCCGCGCGCGATCTACTCACTCCATATTTGATGAAGATGTTGGGTGATCTCTCTGTGCTTGCCCAGTCCTCAAAACAACTGAACCTTTATAAGCCGTGGTCACAAACCTTTGAGAACGACATTGCTGAGCGCAAGGACGAGCTCAATGCAGAATGGCACCGTCGTGGAGAGCCCATGAAGAAGATAATGGCGGTACTCGACGAGGGTGGGTTACGCAGGGCCGGCGAACTGGGTAAACCCTCTCATGGCAGGTTTGCATACCCTATCGAGCGGCGTCGCAATGAGCAAAATGTGGAGGCACTGCGTAGCGCGGAGGAGAACCTGGACGCATTCTGGGCGGAGATTGATCGGCTCATGGTCTCCAAAGGCGCGAGTCCGAGTGGCACTGCAATCGGGAACCTCTTCAATCAGGGGCGCATTCTACAGCGAACCCCGGAGTACACCCCGCGAGAGAGAACGCCGACTGCATCACCGCAGGATCAGGTCGAGAGGGACCTCTACGTATCCTATCAACCGATCTCGAGGATCTACTCTGGTATTTCAGGGCACTCTCTCGCCCCCAAAGAACCAACCCAAAAGATCAAGACTCGTGGAAAGCCACAGCCCGCCGCCGACACTGAATCGTTGACTGGGCCACTTACCACGCTGTCAATTGAAAACGAGCGCCATGACCAGCAGCCGACTTTCGCCGTTGACGCACGCGTCCTAAAGGTTTTCCGTTCCCTTTTCTTCAACCCTGAGATCAACTCTACGCCAGGTGAAATTCCCTGGAATGACTTCCTCCACGCGATGACCTCTGTTGGATTCAACGTTATAAAGCTGTATGGCTCTGTGTGGCAATTCACGCCGACCAGACTGGATGTTGAACGAAATATCCAATTCCATGAACCCCATCCAAAACCGAAGTTGGCGTTTAATGTTGCTAGAAGGTTTGGGCGGAGGTTGTATCGTGCATATGGCTGGTTTGGTGGAATGTTTGTTTTGGCAGAAAAGTAGCATATATACGTCTCGACGGGGTTACAGAGGTACACTGCGAAAATATTTAGGGAGCTAGCTACTCTGTTTCCCACAGGGCTTGATTATCATACCGTTCAACAAGGTCTAGCTAAAATCTGTTGAATTATCAATTGCCGGCTCCTCAATTGACAAAACACCTGCATCACGATTATCACAGCCGTAGTAATAATCAATGGTGACCAAACACCCATTCCCAAAATGCTTACTCCCACACTTCTTGCAGCCACCGATATTGCGGAAATCCTGATACGCCTCCCACATCTCGTCGCCCGTGATCTCGCAATTCCTGCCATTTTCATCAGTGCCTCGAATCCGCACCCAGCACCCGAAGCCCGCATTGTTCGCCCAGCAGTTCCCCTCCAGCGCGAGCGCCTCGCTGTTCGCCCTGTAGATTGTGCCCCCGCGGTTCATCTGGTTTACGGCCTTGTCGCACCATTTCACATTTGTTGTGCTGCACAGTGCCTCGCCCTTGCAGTCATATGGCGACTTGCCCGTACAGTATGCACCAGCGCTCTTCGTTCCAGAGTCCCACTCGCTCGGGCACGGGTGGAAGACGTTCGTCAACGGCCCGTAGCCCTGTGCTTGGATGGAGAAATAGTTAGAGTCGATGGCGTTCGTGCCGACGGGGAGAGTCCAGGTCCACGTGTATCCGCTGCGAGTGGCTGGCGCAGCCCCCTGAGACGTCCAGGCCCAGGGGTAATTAGTTTCACCCTCGGCAAGCTCGGCGCCGCTGTACTTATACAAGATCTCGTTCTCGACCATGTAATGGGTGCAGATGAAGTTGCCGACGTTGAAGTTGATTGGCCACGAGGGCATGTGGCAGTTCGTGTCGGGGTCTGTGAGGTAGACGCGCATGAACGCGTAGGGGACGAGGAAGTCTGCGGAGATTTTGGTGCTGCTTGCTGAGGTGGTCACTTTCACGTCTGTGACGGCTTGGTTGCCCGGGAGGGGGTTTGTCGAGGCGGAGACAGAATTGGAGGCGTCGGTCATGGCACCGTCCGTGCCAATTGCTCGCACGACGAAGGACATTGTGGAGCCAGGGGGAATATTTCCAATTGTTACGCGTGACATTGTACCAAGGAGTCGGGCGACTTCCTTCCCATCCTGGAAAATCGCATACGCGTAGACCGGCGCCCTACTCGAGACATCCCACTGCAGACTCACGGACGAATAGTCTGATCCCGTCACTGTCAGTGGACCAGGCTTGACACCAGGCGTGCCATCCTTCGGATAGGAGGACGGACTTGAAACGTCCGGTCCACCACCCTTGAGGACATCCATGATGGCTTTCATATACGCTTCGCTGGGCAGTGTGTCGTAGGGGTTCGGCAGGACGTCGTCGGTAATGTGGACCAGGCCGACGCCGCGCTCGAGAGCTAGGGCGGCAACCTTACCGACGTCTGAAGCCGGGACGTCGTAGATGATGTGCCAGAGTTTACGCGGGTCTTTAGGAGCCCAGTCCGGGTTGGCGATATAGTTGTTCATGTACGTGTCGTAGCTCTGCTCGAACGTCATGAGCGTGTCAGCGCTGCATAATTGACAGTCCGTCAGTGTGGCCTCCCATGGTCGGATCAGTCTATCAAATACTGCAAACATACCTATTCTCGAAGCATTGAGGCATTGTAGCACCGGGGTTGAGAACCGTAAACGCATTCGGATGCCTTCGCTTCGTCGTATCACTAATAAAGCGATAAAGATCCGCATATAGATTGTTGGGCCCGCAGTCGTTCCATCCCTCATCAAAGAAAATGCCCCCAATCTTGCCAGGGTAAAGTTCATACCACAGATCAACATCCGTCTGGATCTGTGAGATCCAGTCAGCCAGGTTTGTGGATCCAAGCCGCGTCTCGAACTTCTGCTGGCTCTGCCCAAGATACCCCGTCCGCACGTATCCAAGGATTCGCTTCCCGGACGTGTATGCTCGGTTGATGACTTTTGCCCAGTCCCCATTCACTGTTGTGTCTGGGCCGTTGAGCACGTTCGCAACCAGCACGCTCACCATGTCCGACGGATAGTCGATCATGCGATCCCAGGCCACGGGGTCAGCGAGCGGGTTAATGTACGATGCTAAGGCAATTTGCTCTATGAGTTGGTGAATCGTATTAGCGCTTGCTCTTTGTAAACAAGAGCCTGTAACATACGTCCGGCTCCACCATGTGGATGGAAAACCCGTCCGTATCTAGTTGTTACTCTTAGTATCAATATATTCCCAGCAATGCGCGGCTAGGGGCGTAAGGGAATTTCGCTCACCCGTCCGGTAGGAGATTGGGCAGTTCAATAGCAGCCGTATTCACTAGGCCTGCGTTGGCTGCAGCGGTGGAACCACTGGATGCCGTCACAACGAGGTCAGAATGTGTGAGTTTGGCGTCTGGATCCATTAGGAGAGTTATATCGGCCAGAATATTTGCATTGCCCTCAAAGGTGCCTTCCAATGGATGGTCATCGCTTCTCTTCCAGGGATTTGAGCCATAGCTACCCCAAGTATTTAGTTCATAGAACATCAGGCCCTCCCTGCTCACCGATGTTAGGTTGATAACAGATGCAGGCAGAGCACGCACCTAGTGTTGCTTTCAGACGTCGACTCGTCCACACCAGCTTCACAGAATCGACCACCGAAATACCCGACGTATGGATCGTAGTCCACAAATTTGACCTGTGAACCGGCTCGTTCTACTGCGGCGGCCTGTCAACGCATTAGAGCAGGGTCTCAGAGAGTGACATTTACGGGTCCCGGGATAGCTAACGATCTGCGCGTTGACATCGTCGACCAGCTCGTTCATAATTGACCGGTGAGCCACCGTCAGTGTCTGTGGAGGCTGGAAAATGTTCGCGAGTTTCTGTCTGGCAGTCAGTATTCGTCCCGCTTGAGCCTGCACTATTCTCACATATATCCAGGTCGACCAGGTGACTTTGTCGCACGCCGATGACATATCTTGGGCGAAGAACTTGGCGTACCTTCAGTGCCCATTAGTAACCCTCACCGAGCGATATGACGTTCATGGAATCTTACCCCGTGTAGTAAATCATGCCGCTGCGACACAGCTGCTTCAGCATTCACGACTTGAGAAAATCAATAATACGAGAGGAATACTGACTCCGGTGCAAGCTTTCGCCTCGCGGCGGACAAAAGCTTATCCAGGCTTGTGGTAAACGCAGCCCCAGCAACGATGCTCTTCGTTCGAGCCAGCTGCCCCTGGCAGCCGCGGCCGATCTTGTCCCAGTCAAAGTCCTTCGCCCATCCATAGTTTTCCTCGTCTAAAATTGCCGCGGTTTTGGCCACCGTAACCTGTTCGGGGTTCAGGACTGCCCATTGGAAGATGCATTGATTAAGTATGTTTTCCAATTCCGCGTCATTACCGCCTGGGCCACCGCGCGTTAATTCAGATTGAGGCATGCTCAGGAAAACGGGTTTAGTAAACCACATACCGGCTGAAAGAAGGATGACCTGTTGATTGCTGCTAAGGAGCGGAATCTGGTCATTGATCACATCGGCGATGACGGCACCAGAGCAAGACTTGAACTGGAAGGTGCGTCCTGCTGGGTCACCAAGCCGCTCATCCTGATTGACCAGGTAAGGATACGAATGGTCATAGCGACTACAGACCCAATCTGTGTGTGGAAGGCAGAGTACATATCAGCCAATGTGCTCAGAACCGGGAAAGGGAGGAGGGGGTAAGGGGTGTGATTGAGGTGACATACCGTCCCAGGTTCCAATCCGGTCGCCAGCTTCAATGCCGGCAGAGTAAGAGTCACCGATGGCAGCTATTCTTTTGATGAACGAGAGGTCTGAAGGATCGAATATTTCTTCCGTGCCTCTTCCCATCATGCGGTTAGCGCTCATGCTTGAATTTCCTTGTTGATCCCAAAGTCCAACCGGGTTTGCAAAAACGCCAGCCCCAAGGGAGGCAATGACCGCCAGGCCAGCCCATAACCGCCGTTGCATGGTGAGCAAGGAAGCGAGATGAACGGACGACGATGGTCAAACGAGGAACACAAATGAATGGGCCGTGATAGCTTCGTGGCCATGAACCACATACGACACTTCTTATAATCATATTCGCATATTGGTGGGAGTGTTGGCAAAGTCCATGGCCGACACCTCGCCTTACATTGCCTCTTTTGGTCCTCCATGTTGGTCCCTTCCTGTTACTTGCTATTACCGTCGCATGGCTGGCGGCCGAGACCGCACATTGCGGCTAAGAGAGAAAATCTACTTCTTGGAGTGCATGCGGCGCTTCGTCGACAGCAGGCATTGGCTCGTTAGTGCGGCATTTTCCGAACCGAGGTGAATTCTCGTCACACTCGGTCAGGCTCAGCTGCAGGAGTTGAGACATGAATCACACGGTGAGTCTGCGCTAGGGTTCGCGGTCGGAAATTTCGAATCGTGCCTGTCATGCAGCCACTGCACGAGGCAAGAGCTAAATTAGCGAGCGGGTGCTCTTGGAACCCCATTGTGGATGGTGCAGGTTCATGCAGCCTATCCGGCGATCGATTTGCTTATCGTGGCGTTGGTAAGGCGAATTTCAGCGGATCCCTTCGGCCCAACCGAAGGCGCCTGGCCCCTGGGCCCTTTGCTTCTCTGATCATGCGGCGTCCTAAGCCTAGAACGCGCTTCAAAAGCATTCTTGGCGAGCTGTGGCAATGTTGGTGGACATTGTGAGAATCTCCGCGGATCCTCGGCTAGTACTAACAACCGGGCCATTGTTTCCGTAGATTACGGCCCAGTGGCTGCAGTATCCGTGGACAGAGTAGTCCTTGAAATAGGCTGCCCCTCTGTAGTTTCGACTTTCGAACTTCTCGGAGGATTCGTCAAGCATAGGGTTAGACATGAGTTTGCGTGCCACCGTGACTACTACCACTCCAGCGCGTGGCCAACGTCCGTCCATATTAATCAATACCGTCGATCCCCGCTGTTGGTAGTAGAGGAGCCTCCTCGGTCATGATTGCACTAATAGATAGTGCAGTATGGACTAAATGAGTCCTGTGTTAGTTTGACAAATCTTTTACGAGAGGTGGATTAATCGTTCCTTCTCACCGCGACTAGCTAGAGTCCAGTTTAGAGGATGTAACCCTGTGTGTTCCTTCGTCGTTCAGGACTGGCGCCAATTGTATCGTATCCTGCTGTTGGTGACTGTGGTATGCCTTGATCGAGCCGTAGCATGTACTACCAGGGCTTGTGTAGACCCTGACTAGGGGGAGTATCCTCGAGCTATCCCGGTCTGGATGTGTGATAAATGAAGTCCACTGCATTCTGCAGGTGAACTAGCAATTATAAGCGAGGAGCAGCACAGCTGTGCTTTAAAACGGTCCACAAGCCTGTATATCGAAGCTGTCCATAGAGCACTTCCATAGAGCACTTACGGTTGATGCCATTCTTGGTAGGAAGGTTCCTGCACCCAGGACTATTGCCCTGTTTGTCGATTCCACTAATAGTTTCAAATAATACCAGATCGAGCAGCACAGCACTATGGTTGCCCTCAGACTTGTATACCGTCTCCTCCTGATCCTATGCGCGTTCAGCCCTCTTCTAGGGGCGTACGACCTCAGAGTCGGGCCACGGGCAGAGAACGAAGACGAAACCCTCGGACCGCTTGGCGTAACTCTCGACTATAACATGGCGAGCACCTGGCCAAAGGAGAAAATCCGCAAGGGGTCATCGGTTCAGCGGAACTGGGTATACAGCAGCCGGATCCGATTCTTCGGGTTTGAGGGTGCGGAAACACGACTCACGGACGGCCAGCTGTGGCAGATCGCCCGAGACGCATGGATGGAGATCGACGCCGACATGCAGTATTATGGGATCGGCAAGAAATTCAAGCCCAAAGCAATGTCTGTCCTTGCCTTTCCCAACGAGCTTATCCTCGTTTCATCGCAGCGTGGCCTGAATTCCTTTGCGTATGATTATCCGCAGAGCAAAGTTGTCAAGACCCTGCGGCTTTGCCAGGCAGTTTGGCGCGACACCATGGGGATGGATGGCACACACGGGAATGACGCCAGCTGTGGTGAGGTAATGGCCGCTCATCTGTATTATACCCAACACACCATGCCTCTGAGCGAGCGTAACTCAAGAATTGTCACGCTTGTTAACGGCAACCAGATTGGTCCCTGTGCAGGTGCAAACCGTGCCAAGGTGAGTTAAGATGGAACACCCTCCTTCCTTCCCGACTCCTAGAGCCCCTTCCATGGTGTGGTGTGATGCTGACATATCTATCTCGCTTTGACAAGGACACCTGGGCCTGCAATTTGTTTGTTGCGGCCGAGGGGCTTAACTACTTGGACACGAATATCAAGCCCCAGACTTATGACTTGAGTAAGGTTACAGGGCAAGCACCTGATATTGACCAGATACCATTATGCACGGGAAGCATCAGCAAAGAGGTCTAAGCCCGCAATTTTGAATGTGTAGTGCGCATTGGGAGTAGGTAGCATGAAGTGGACTCATAGTGGGTTGTGCGCGAGCTGAAGCAAACCAAGAGCATGATACTAGTGACATTGATAAGGAAATAATTTGCTTGGACAGAAGACACAGCTCTACCCCTGCTACACCTAGCAGACAATTCCACCCATGTTCAAGGTCAGAGTAGGGGGCCTATTTCACCATCCAGCGCAACGAACTTGAATGTAAGACCCGCGCGGCCCCCCATTTTAGTGAATTCGTCTACCTTATCGGGGAGCCATTGGTTCATATCAGTATCAATCCAGGTGAGCTGCAATGTAACACCGCGCAGGTGCGGGGTGCAAATCTCCCACTCGTCTATCCAAGACCTCAACACAGCTAGCATCGCCCAGTCCTCCCACTCCCACATTGGCCATTGTGGTTCCATGTTATCATCGTTCTGCAGCGCGAGGTCGTCCGTAAGAGTGACAATTTCGACATTTCGCGGTAGAACATCCTGGACCCGTCTCGCCGTATCCTGCGCAAAGCCCACCAGAAATTCCCACGGGATGTACAGTGTCTTGACTGTGTCCATGGTGTGCATCCCGCGAAGGGATCCGGACGCCTTCAAACCGGGGTTGAATTGATCTCCAATCGCGATCGCGCATTCAATGCCGGCCGTAATTTTCAAGTTCGTCAAGGGACCGCGCACGCGCGATAGATCGGCTGCGATCCTGTCGAGATCAAGGGTCTGCGTGGTGAATTTATCCCGCACACCGTGGTCGTAGTACCACTCCCAGTGGAGGGCGTTGAGGTTCGGTAGGACAGCGAGTATTTCGCCGAGACAACCCTCGCGGATCCCAAGCAGATGCAGCGAGGTGAGGTTTGATGGGACGGGCGCATGTGCTGTGGGCCAGGTCCATTCTTCAGGATTTTGTGTCATTATTGCCATGCGTTCGATAGCGGGGAGGTAGAAGAACGGCAAAACGTGGGCCGTGTTTTTTAAGCTCGCGTCAAAGGCTTCATCTCTGTCTACTCGGCGGAGGAACGAGACTTCATGTAGATGCCGGAAATCAGGCAGGTCATGTCGGGCATCAGAGACGGCGGAGAGGAGAAGTTTACCGATCAATACGGGCCGTCGAGTAAAATCATAGCCCAAGTACAACCGCTGTAGATTGTGCAGCTGCGATAGCAGAAGCGCTAGAAGCGCATCCAAGTCCCCATCCCGCAATCCCTGGATCCAATCGTCGCCATACGGGACTCTAGCTCGCCGGATGAATGCAGTTGGTCCGTATAGTTCCGCTTCGGGCATGGGAAATCGCGGGACCTTCCACCGACGAGAAAGAGTGCGTTTCTTCCCAGCCAAATGGACGATCCTGAGATTGGCAGCGAGATCTGGTCTAGAGAAAAGTGTCCGTATCAGGCAAGGCAGTTGGGGAGGGCCATGGCACTCCTCCTCCCAGAGCCACTGGATTTTGGAGTAGAGCAATGGCTGGACAAGCAAGCGAAATTTCTGCGCAACTAGGCATAGGGTGCGGTATTCGGCAGATGAGAGTTCTTTAAGAATCAGGTATACGATGTCGGCTGGGCACCTTGACAGCCCGGAAGCCTTTGTTGGTTCGATAGTGGAACCAGAACTCATGGAGAAGGATCCGACTTGATAAAATGGCAAGTCGGTATGGCAGATGAGGCACAACAATCGATTCGTGAAACCAAGGGACTCGACCCGCCCAAATGGCGAAGGGGGGTGGTTTTATAACCCAAAATAGGCCGACCAATGCTAGAGCAGCCGAGCCGCCTGGGCCACTAGGTACTAGGGTCAACAAAACGCGATGTGAATGGTGTGCCTGCCAATAACGCAGGGGTTCCACCCGCTTGTTCGCCACCCAAACTAGTGTCGGGGAAATTACCGTAAAATAGGGTATTTTTCTATCACTAACAAATTGTATAGTGGCTTATCACCTGATCTGTCATAGCGGGAGCCTCAGGCATCTCTATAAGGGAACCAAGGTAGAACCACTTGGTTCCTAAACCTAGTTATAGCCTTAGGCACTAAGTAGTATTAGGTTTTTTTTTAAATAGGAACTAAGTTAGACCTGCTTAGTTACTAAGTAACTAATAACTACTTATCTTAATAACCCAACCCCTTAGTATTATTATAAAAATAAGGTCTTTAAAAATTATTAAGCTTCCTAATCCTTAGTAATTTATTTTTAAATTTATGTCACAGTGGGAGCCTCAGGCATCTCCATAAGGGAACTAAGGCAGTACTACTTGGTTCCTAAACTAATTATAGCCTTAGGTACTAAGTAGCCTTAGGTTCCTTTAACTAGGAACTAAGTTAGACCTACTTAGTTATTAAGTAACTAATAACCACTTGCCTTAATAACCTAACCCCTTAATACTATTATAAAAATAAGGCCTTTAGGAATTACTAAGCTTTCTAATTTTTAGTAATTTATTTTTAAATTTAATTAAATATAGCTTCTTTTTCTTATTTCATATAATTATTATATTTTAATATCTTATTACTTGCTAGGACCTAGCTCTAAGTAATAACTAACTAATATTTAATATTAATCTAACCTTACTACTTATAGTTTAAATTACTTCCTAACCTAGTAACTACTAGGATAGTTAGTACTTATTCTAGTTCCTAAGCTATTCTAACTAGTAGTTTTAGTAGTAGCCTTTTACTAGAGGACCCTTAGTCCTAGATGTTAAGGATCTACTTTGTCAGGATAGATCAGCCTGTTAACTAGGTAAGGATACCCAATGCCATAAGGAATAGGAGGGGTTAGAATTAATTTTAAGACTAAACCTTAATCCTCCTAGCTAGGAGTCTTAAGCTTCCTAAATACATGTAGTTAGGGTAGGTACTTTTATAAATATAACCTTATTATAACTTTACTATTTTATAAGTGGAAGGGTAACATCCTCCTAGTATATAGTACCTAAGGCCCGCCTTAACTTCTAACTAGTAAAACCATAATAACTATACCCTATCTTATTATATTAACTACCCTTAGTTAAAGTAAGTCTTCTTATAAAGTCCTTATATAGCCATGGTCTAATAGAATAGTAACCTTTAATAAGGTTTATATTCCATTTTTTTATTTTACTTATTATTAGGGGGGTCCTTTATTATTATTATAGTAGTTTAAAAATGCGCGCATTTTAGTAATATAGCCTTAAGTAAGAAGTTTTCTTCTATATTTACCTTTTAATTTTTTAGTTCTTTACTAATTCTTCCTTTACTCTCCTTTAACTTTATTTTACCTACTAGATTAAAGGTCTTCTATCTTAAAATAATACTATTATATACCCATGCTACTATTATAACCATACTAAAGCCTAAGCTTGTTTAGTACCTTTATTACTTTTATACTAGTGTTAAGAACTTTAATCCTATAAATTATATTTCCTTTAAGATTAACTACTATCTTAATATAAAAAAATTAATACTTTATTAGTAGTATTTCACTAGGAACATATTATACTTAAGTATATATTTCCCTAAGGTTCTTAGCTTGCTTAAGGCTAATCTAGATAGACTATAATAGGAATACTTGGTAATACTACTAATTTCTCTATAATTCTTAAATAGTATACTAGGTTCTTGTAACCCGCAAGGTAAATATTGCGGATATGAATGGTATTGAAGCGGAATAGAGAGGTTCTATTACGTATATCTGGGTGTAGTTAAACTAATTGCTGGTCTTTACTTTGTGAAGACCTGCGGCTAGAATACATGGCCACGTGTTACATGGTTTTACAGGCGGCTAGATATAGTGCCTAAGGCGCTGTATTATATTATACTTATGGTGGCTATAGGAGTCTAACACTATCCTCCCCCTTATAGTAATCACGCCCTTGGGATTATAGGTTCTTGTTATAGGGCCTATAAGCTCCTTGTGATTTTCTAGGGTTACTAATATAGGGTAACTCTTGGGTTATAGCTATAATTATAGGTATTAGGAATAGCTTTAACTTTAGTAGTCTATTATTTACTTTATTTACCAGCCGCGCTGTGGAGTTATCTTATATATTATTACTATAGTGGTGGTTAAGGTGCGTGATTTTTTGTCCTAAAGTGGACTAGTTAAGGTTTTATTATAAGTATATTTTAAAAAGGTAATAAAGTATATAAATACTAAAATATTATAGGCATGTTTATCTTTTCCCCTTCCTTTTTCCTTTTCTAGCTTTAGTATTTTTTCTAAACTATATATATTTCCCTTTCCTTATATCTTTTACTTATTTAGACTCTTTTATTATATTTTATAGGTTTCTTTTCCTATCTTTAAGTCTTTTTAGGCATGTATCCTAAGAATTTTTTGCTAGTTATGCTTATAATATTTTTTATTATAGTTGCTAGTTTCTTTCCCCTTATACTCTTGCACTTTTCCTTTACTTTTTATATAATTTAGTCCCTCTAGTGTGCTTTAGTAGGGTTTACTATTTAATTTACTTCCTTTAGTAGTAGATTTGCTATAGTTTTTATAGAGTTCTTATATTTATTTTAGTCTACCTTATAGGGTGTTATGGATTTTACTTCCATGTCTATTTAATATTTATGGTTTGGATTAGGTGCTAACTTTTATAGATAGCTACTATCTTTACTAGCTCCCCTATATGTCACGCCTGTGGCCGCCCTAGGAAGTCTACTCCTTACCTGCCTCCCTTGCTGCTACCCCTGCCCTCCTCCTCCTCTTTGTCTAAGGATTTAGATATAGAGCCATACTATTATGCCTGTAATTACTGCCTTTAGGTAGGAGTTATTTATAGTTTAGTGGTAAGTAGCCACTAAGGCACCTGTAATAATTATAGGTAATAAAAATACACATGTATTTTTATAAGTTTTATCCTTTATAGTCCTTATAGCGCCTGGCATGTCTTAAATATAGTGTCCTAACTTACTTTCTTAATAGCTGCATAAGGAGTCCTATCTTAATAGGGCTATCCTAGTAATAGGAATTACCCAGGGCCTTAATATAGCTAAATCTAGTAATCTTAATTACTATTAACTTAGTCCCTACCCCATGCCCTTACCCTATAAGCTAAGGGGTTCTAGTAGTGCCACCACTCCTTTAGAAGTAAGGCAGGCTGCCCTTTTATAAAGGGTGCTGGTAGTGGTGCTATTATCTAATTCTTTAGAAGATAAATCCACTGCTACACTTAAAGTGGAGGTGCTAGGCCCTAAGGTAGGTAAGTAGCATGGTCTATAATAGTTTATACTAGGTATATTCTATCTAGCTTCCTTTTATAATTTAACTCTTGCTAACTATAGTAGTGTTATTTCTACTTAGGCTCCTGCTTAGTGCATACCTTTACTTATAGGTTAAGCGCGTTATAACCTAGCTTCCTTAAAGTTATCCCTTTAAGGATTAGCTGCATAGCAGGAGGGAGTGTATAGTAGGTTAGGCTATTAATTACCCATAGTAGTCTATATAGTTAGTCCATGGCATGGCTCTTTAAAGTTGCCCTTCTTTAGGCCATTACTTATTATAGACTTGTATTATATATAACCTAGTTATTCTATAGCTAAGCACTAATATTTACTTTTTATTAATCTATATTAACCCATGCTATTTATATTTAGTTTTTTTTAAAGACCATGTTTACAGTGGCCTTTTAGCCTAAATAAATAAATAAATCTATAATATATGTCCCTTTATAGGCTATAGCACTTTATCCATGGCTCTATTTGCCTTTTATAGCTTAAATAGCCTACTTCACGCCATGGCTTTATAACTTATCCCTTTTTTAGTTATTTAATTACCATGCCTCCTGCTTAACATGGACGTCCTCCTAGGAGTAGTAAATAATAGTAGGCTACTACTATAGCTTTTTACCAGGCTTAGGCTTAGGTTCCTATCCCTTCTAATAATACTCTTACTTATGCCTGTGGCTATTGCTTAGCTATAGACTATATTTGCTTGCTTATCATGGCTATTAGGAACATGTAAAATTAGTGTTATAATTATTATTAATAAGGGAAGCATAAATGTCCTATAGTAGGTCTCCTCCCCCCTTTTCTAGGTATGCTAACTCTCCAGGTCTCTAAGGTAGATATAAATATTATATTAATCTTGTCCCATGCTTTATATAATCCTATGCTGGTGCTAGTTTGTCCTATTGTCCTATATATCTATTATTAGACTTATACTAGTCCTAAGACTGCTGCTATGGTTGCTCATAATTTTTAGATTATATTAAAGGGTGCTTTAGTTCTACTATCCTTTTTTATATTCTCCCCCTAGTAGACACCTATAGATTCTCTTTTACTATTATAGTAGTCCTCTTCCATCTTCATGCTGCCTTTAAACTCTGTGTTTAAAATATTAGGTGCTATGCTAGTTATACCTAGTCTAGATACAGGCCATACCTTTGTTTATAGTGTTACCTGTGGTATCCTTACTATTCTAGTTAGGGATTTAGCAGCGCCTGCCTTTATAAGTGTTACAGTTTCGCCGGTTGGAAGTCGAGGCGGGCCTCAGGCACTACACGCTAGGAGGACGTCACCCTTCCGCTTGCAGAACAGTAGAGTTATGACAAGGTTACATTCATGAAAGCACCCACCCTGACTACATGTACTTAGGGAGCTTGAGACTCCTAGCTAGGAGGATCAAGGTTTAGTCTTGAAATTAATTCTGACTCCTCCTATTCCTTATGGCATTGGGTATCCTTACCTAGTTAACAGGCTAATCTATCCTAACAAAGTAGATCCTTAACAATTCTAAACCTTCTTCTTTAACTACCTAAGGATTACCATGCCTTAACACGACGAATCACTGTCGAAAACCGTCTGGGGAGATGGCGAACCTCTATCTACATCATTATCCCCTGCGTCCCATACTTCCGCACCTTCGACCAAAGATCTTCTAAAGCTACAGGAGGAAGCCAAACGCTAGGAGGATTATAAGTTAATCTAATAGAAGATTATTCAACTACAACAAGAATCTCGCGTACTACATAGTAAATTTCCCTAGTCCTCTTCTTATTACAGTCCCGTCTCCCCACCAGAACAAAAAACAGAAATTAAAATTAAGAATATTCCTAATTTTACCCTTATGTTTACTTTACAACAATGAGATGAATGGCTTGCTGATTTAAGGAGAACCTTTAAAGGTGCTACCTGGAAATATTAGTCTGATAGCCAGAAGGTCCTAGCTGCTATTTCTCATATGGATAATGTTTGCCGGCAGAGATGGAACTAATACGTTGATGAAAAGGAGCTGAATAAGTGCCGCAAGGACATTAAAACATGGCCACGTTTTAAAGAATGGACCATCTCTCTTATTCAAAATTCAGCTACACTCCAATCAGATACAATGGCTTAATTAGAACGGGCACATCAACAACCTGACCAAGATCCCCACGAATTTCATGCATATTTAGATACATTAGAGCAATATTTCCCTCGAGCTACTAAGGAAAGTCAGGCTTTAACCTTTTTCGCTAAGCTACTACTGGAGCTCCAACAATACATCCATAAATATATAATCCAAATCCCAAAGTCTCGTAATGAAATGGTTACTGTCGCTACCCATTACTGGAATTTATTAGGCTAAACCTAAAAATGGAGATTTGACTCTAGACCAACAGCACCCTATAAACGCCCACGCTCTGGTTCCAATTAGAATAAAAGAGAGATTCTAAATAAACGCAGAAACCCTACTAACAAGCAAGGAAGACTCTTATAATACTATAAATATAACAGCAAGGATCACCTTGCTAATCACTATTTAAAGGCTAAGATCCAACAAGTTAAAACAGATTCTAATACTAATCTGTTGGGAAACGTTAATGGGTTAAAGTAGAGTCTCTAACTTCAACTCATGGTCAAGTGGAGACAAGCTCTCACTTCCATATACTAATTAAGATCTGGAACCATATTAATACTCATGCAGACCTTAATACTTGCGCTAAGGTTAATATTATAAGCTATTAATTTGTCCAACACTTTAAGCTCCAACAGGCTAAGGCCACTGCCCCAATTCTTAATGCCATTAATTAACTACAAACACCAACTTATGGAGTATAGAGAGTACCTCTTACTCTTACAGATTCTCAAGGCGTAACTAGGTACTTTAAACGCCCCTATATGGCTATCCAACAAGATCCCTCCCTTAAGGGAAGCCCTATCCTGCTTTTAATGACTACCCTACATGCCCATAATATCCATCTTTCACCTAATAGATACCAGTGGTGGTTTAAGACCCCAAGGCTGGAAATCCTCTTAAGACATAAGTTCATAAAAGCCTGTTGAAATGAAGCTTATGTCTTTGTAATTATAAAGATGCCTAAGGAAGTCTGGCTACCTAATAAACTTAAAGAAGAACCAACCAAGAACCATAAAGGAATACCCCCCAAACTCCTTATGTTTAAGGACGTTTTCTCCAGCAACAATGCTAAAGCTGTTCCACCCTCATGAGCTAGCAATCACGCTATTACATTAGTTAATGGTACATTAGCACCATGGGGTCCTATTTACCCACTTTCCCAAAGTAAAGTTGCCGCTTTATAAAAATATATTAACAAGAACATTGCCTGCGGCCATATACAACCCTTAACCAGTCCTGCTGGAGCTCCTATCCTTTTTATACCAAAGAAAGATAGAAGTCTACAGCTATATATCAACTATCAGGGATTAAACAGGGTTACAGTAAAGAATCAGTACCCTCTCCCTCTGATTTTAGAGATTCTTGATCAATTGTTAGGATCCCACTATTTTACTAAGCTGGATCTACAAGACGCCTATTACCATATTTGCGTCCGCGAGGAAGATCAATAGAAGACTGCGTTCTAGACTTAATATGGACATTTTAAATATATAGTTATGCCCTTTAGACTTACCAACGCACCAGCCACGTTTTAGAGCTACATCTATACTGCATTATACAACATCCTTAATTATTTCTGTATCATTTACCTTAATAACATCCTTATTTTCTCACGAGATTAGAGAACCCATACCTCCTATATCCATCAAGTACTAGAACGCCTTCGCAAAGCTGACTTATATGCTAAGCCAAGCAAATGCACCTTTTACCAAGACCATGTGGAATTCTTGGGCTATATAATTAGTAAAGATGGGATTTCCATGGATTCACACCAAGTAAATAATATTATTTTATAGAAGGAACCTTAAAGCTTTTATGATGTCCAAGTTTTCCTTGGATTTTATAACTTCTATTATTAATTTATACGCAACTATTCCTGAATTGCTTTACCCCTTACCAGTCTTTTAAAGGGAAGCAAAAATGGTAGAAAAGCAGGAACCCTAAAATTCTCTCTTGTAGAAAAGCTTGCCTTTTATTAACTTATTACTACTTTCTAGTCAGCTCCTCTATTACAATACTTTAATCCTCAGAAACCCATCTAAATCAAGACTAACGCCTCTAAAGAAGGGATAGCAGGAATTATAACACAGCCAGATGGCAACAGACAATATCATCCTGTGGCCTTCTGGTCAAAAAAGTTCTCTGGACCAGAGCTTAACTATAATCATGCAAACCTACGATCCTTTATGAAACAGCCAAGGATGAACGGCAGACAAGCCCGCTGGTGTCTATTCTTAACCCCTTTTAACTTTGTTATTAAACATCAAGCAGGTAAGTCCAATCTAGCAGATGGACCATTATAAAGATGGAACAATTCTTGCAAACCACTAGGAGCGCCTGAGGTTATGGCGCCAATTCATGCGCGAATGGCCACCGTGGAGTCTTTAAAAGTTAAAGACTTATTAGTTAAAAAGACTAAATTGGAGCTTGGCGAGAGGCCTTTATAGAACTGTTGTTCTAAGCTCGACCAGTCCAGGCGTGGGCAGACACCTTTGCAGAGACACTCTAAGCCTGATACCCGCATAGCGTTGAGCCCAGGAGAGGCCGGTATAGAATCAGCTGACTGGGCTATATAGGATGCGTTAAGCTCTAATCAAGCTGTATCCTGCTGTGTTGTGCAAGAAGCTTGCCATGGCGAAGACATCTACTAAGATAAAGCTAATCTAGACTTACAAAGTCTAATTTGCCGTCTACAAGACGAAGACCCAGAGACAGGGCGACGAAAACAAGCCCTAACACAAGATTTAAAAGGACTAAAGCACTGGAGCATGGGTACCCAAGGAATACTATACTTTAAAAATTGCTTATACATTCCACCAAGCGCAAGGTTAAGGCAAAAAATAATAAGCCTCTACCATAATAATCCCTTAGCAGGACATTTTGGCCAGAATTGGATAGAAGAACTTATGAAACAGAAATTCCATTGGGAGAATATACAACAAAACATCACTGAATATGTACAGGAATGCGCAGTTTGCTAGGGCACTGCGGCGCCCAGACACAAAGCATATGGCAAACTAGAACCTCTACCTATCCCAAATTAACCCTTTGCAGAATTATTAATGGACTTCATCACTGGGCTACCCAAAGTCATATTCAAAGGGCAATCAGTCGACGGCATACTAGTCATTGTTAATTGATTCACGAAGTGGTCTATATTCCTACCAGTATCCTTAATAATAAATGCACCAGAACTGGCCAAACTATTCCACATAGAAGTTAAATTACACTATGGACCCCCCAAGGGAATAGTATCTAACAGAGGTTCACTATTTACTAGCAAATTTTGGTTAAAACTCTACTACCAAAGCCATATTAAGCGCAGACTTTCAACAGTGTATTACCCACAAACTAATAGCCAAATAGAAAGGACAAATTAAACACTAGAATGGTACCTTTAATGCTTTATTAATATAAATTAACAAACATGGCCCAAACTCCTCCCAACTGCTTAATATGCCTGTAATAATGCGCAAAGTGCAATAACAGGCATGTCAGCCTTCCAAGCACTACATGGACAAACTCCTAACTTTTATATAAGAATTAAGGATAATTCTACAAAGGAGAAGGTCCTAGTGGTAAAAGACCACGTAGGAAAACTCTAACTGCTATAGGAAAAGCTAAAAAATTATTAGGAAAGTATGGTAGAAAAGCAAGTAAAATAGTATAATAACTATTACGAGCCCTAAAGCTTCAAAAGGAAGGACCTTGTTAGGCTATTAACCAAATATATTAAGCTTAAGGGATTAAATAGAAAGTTAGCACCTAACTTTATTAGACCATTTTAAATACTAGACCATGTGGGAACATAGGCGTACTAACTTAGCCTACCAAATTAATACAGCTGACTTCATAATATCTTCTATGTCTCTTTACTGGAGCCCTGGCGTGGCAGCGCTAAGGATGAATTACCAATGCCTAAGCTAGATAATGACAAGGAATGGGAAGTTGAGGAGGTTAAAGACAGGAAACTCTATAAAGGCGAGCTATACTACCTAGTTAAATGGAAAGGCTGGCCATTGGAATATAATTAATGGGTATCCGCTAAGGATATGGTTAATGCACCTAAACTTGTCAAGCAATTTAAAAAGGCAAACAAGTCTATTTCTAAAAAGACTACCTAAGAACTGGCACCAAACCCCTATTATAATGCCGTGGAAAACACCACGCGAAGCTAAAGCTTGTTAAAAATAATAGGGAATAACTCCTTAAATGCATTCAACATCTTAGCACCATCAGGCACCACCCTATCACCATAGAAACGGGCAATCTCCGCTTCCACTTTATTATAGAAGGCATGGAGAGCCGCTAACCAAGCCACATAGCCCTTGTCACCAGGAATCAAGCGGAGCAGCTTCTATAAGTGATAGTATTACTAGTTATCCACCAGGGCACCGCGAGCAGGAGGCAAGATGTGGGCTAGCTCGCGGCGACGAGCTGCGCAGAACAATTTATACTTAGCTTTCTTAGGCTGCAAAATAGAACCAGAACATTAGTATAATATTCACTAATCATGACTATTGAGAACACCTACCGCCTGATCCTTCTTGTTACCCGTCAAACCAAAAGCTTTATAGTGGGCGGTCTTAACATTATTAAAAGCCTGACACAAGGTCTTCACCACATTGTTAATGCCAGGGATGATCGTGTTGGCCCAGATGTCTACACCATCATTACCTTTATCCCAGAACCCAGTGTACCATTCAAGAATTGTAGAGAGATCAGCAGTATTACCAAGCATTCCTACCATAGTCTATCTAGATTAGCCTTGAACAAGCCAAGAACCTTGGAGAAACATACACTCAAGCATAACGCGTTCCTGGTGGAACACTGCCAACAAAGTATTGATCTTTTCACATTAAGATAATAGTCAATCTTAAAGGAAACATAATCCACAGGATTAAAGTTCTTAACGCTGGTACAAAAGCAATGGAGGCACCAAACAAGCTTGGGCTTTAGCATGGTTATGGTGGTGGCATGGGTACATGGCGGCATTATTTCAAGACAGAAGACCTTCAATCTGGCAGGCAAAATGAAGTTGAGGGAGAGCAAAAAGGAAGGATTGGTGAAGAGCCAGAGAATTAAAAGGTAAACATAGAAGAAAACTTCTTGCTTGAGGCCATGTTGCCAAAATGCGCGCATCTTTAAACTGCTGTCATGGCAACAAAGGACCCCCCCCCCCCAACAACGAGCAAAACAAAGAAATGGAACGCGAACCTCACTAAAGGTTACTATTGTATTAGACCATGGTTACATGAGGACTTCGCAAGAAGACTTACTCTGACTAAGGGCAGTCAGTACAACGAGACGGGGCATAGTTGTTATAGTTTCGCTGGTTGGAAGTCAAGGCGGGCCTTAGGCACTACACGCTAGGAGGACGTCACCCTTCTGCTTGCAGAATAGCAGAGTCATGACAAGGTTATATTCATGAAAGCACCCACCCTGACTACATGTACTTAGGGAGCTTGAGACTCCTAGCTAGGAGGATCAAGGTTTAGTCTTGAAATTAATTCTGACTCCTCCTATTCCTTACGGCATTGGGTATCCTTACCTAGTTAACAGGCTGATCTATCCTGACAAAGTAGATCCTTAACAATAAGGGCTTAATAGCATGGTTTTTTCTAGCTATATTAGCCTTGCTTGTAGGCTCTTTTTATTTTTTTTTTATCTTAGTTATAGCTTTTTAAAAAGAAATCTAGTGCTTTTATATCCTTTATATTTTTTAGTGACTCTTTTATAATATCCTTGGGGTTGTCCTATCTAACCTACTTAACTAAGTAGAGCAGGCTGTCTGGTCCACTAATCTTGTTTATAATCTTTTTAACTAGGTATTATAGTTTACTATTAATTATAACTAGTCTAGGTTATAGTGCTTTTACTATATTACTAATATATAGTTCTAGCAGGGATATCTAAAAGGTGTTGTGTATTTACTATATTTATAGTAGGAGTTCTAGCTTGTAGGACTATTTCCCCTATGCATTTTAGATTATAAATAGGCCTAGGTAGGTTTTATTAAGCTTGTGGTTTAGTCTAGTACTAGTAACATGCTTTATATGGAGTATAATACTTTATCCTACTTTAAAGGTTATTTCCTTGCACTACTTATTATATTATTTTTTTATAGCTTTGCGCGCCTTCTCTAGCTATATAACTAGGTCCTTGCAGACTTCTTTCATCCACCCTTTAATTTCTATAGCATTTTTAGACATATTCACCTCTGGTGGTTCTGGCTTAATGTGGAAGGATGGTTTAAATCCTAATATTACTTCTACTAGTAACATCTTAATAGACCACTTAGTTGCTTAATTATGGACTAGTTATGCTATTAGCAGCTAATATAGCTAGTTATCTTGGTTCTAGTTAATATAGGCGTGGAGATAGTATTCTAGTATCTAGTTTTAACATTTAGTCTGTCCATCTATTTGCAGGTGGTATATAGTTAATATTTGCTACTAGACCCCTAGGAACCAGCACAGGTTTAACTAGAGTTTACTAGTAAAGATTCTTCCATAGTTACTAATAATGTTCTTTAGTAGTCTAATTACTATATATATATTTATCTAGAGTAGTATTACAAGGTCTTTTATAGTGGTTGTCTTCTTGCATGTGATGTACTAGATAAACTTAGTGTATTAATTAACCACTACTAGGATTATATTATATATATTACTATTATAGATTGCAGGTGGGAGTCCTGTAATAAAATCTATGGTAAGCTATTCTATAGGTGCCTTTGCTACTAGTAGTGGTTCTAGTAGTCTATATGGTCTATATTAATATACTATAATACTCTAGCAGGTGAGGTATTCTTTTATATATATCTAAATTTATACTACCATGTTATGCTAGTAGTATTTACTTTTAATTATCTCCCATGTCCTATCCACTTGTTAGTGGCCACCTTGTGGGTTATTATAGTTTAGTTTTATAATTTTAGCCTGTAATATAGATAACTCTAGTATAAAAACTTAGTAATTAAAGTAGAGGATGCTATTATCTCCTAATATTTATTTCTTTATTAGGAATTCCTTTATTAGCTTATTTAGCTATTTAATTTACTACTATATTTTTTGGTTGCATTCCTACACTATATAAAGTAGGTTAAGCATGCTTATACTTAGCTTGTTACTATATTCTTTTCTAGGTATAGTAGACCTTTATAGGATTATATATACTTCTATACGCGATTCTATTATTTTTAGTTACTTATTATTTAGCTGCTTTTATAGCTTGTAAAGTACCATGCTACTAACTATATTACCTTCCCCCCCTTTAAGGTAGTTGGCGCGCCTACTTAGTATATTTATAGGGTTTTACTTCCCTAGGCAATATTTAATATAAAAGTTAAACTTTATAAGTTTCTTTACCCAGCAGGCTTACTACTTTATAAGGGTTTTTATTATTATAAACCACTATAGGTTGTTATAATCTAAAAGCATTATAATAGGTTGCGGGTTTCCTTCTAGGAAATGCTGCTATATTTAGAAGCACTTAACTATAGCAAGCAATTCTGCGTTATATGTTTTATAGTGGAGCTCTATATCCTATAACTTTTGTAACTAAAATGTAATAGGATGCCATTCCAAGTCCTTAAAGAGCTAGGAGATAATGCCTGTAATTACTTATCCTAACGCGTTAGTTTATAGCCATGTTTAAAGTTCTAGATTAAAATGCCATAGTAGCAGCTCTTATATAAATGCTTATTACAGCCTATAGAATACTTATAGTACTTCTTCTTTTATAGGGAATTTTCCCCCCATATTCTTTTTTATTAGGTTAGATAGTAGTACTATAATTACTCTATAATTTTTTATAAAGTAGTAGTAGAAGTTTATAAAGCCAAGGAATAATATAACTTCCTTTATACTATAGGGAACTAGCTAGCTTATAATAGTGTTAATATATTTAGGCTTTATGCTAATACTACTTATAAAAATAATAAAACTAAGGAACCTAATTTCCTTGGTATTAAAAGTATATTTACTAACTTTAGTATATAGCCTGTACTTCTAACCCAGGGGCCCCGGCGCGATGAGCCCTCGTCGGGTTCAGGGTTCGGCCCGATGGGGTTTAGCGGCCGGCGCCGAGCCGCGCTAAGTTCACCCATCGGATCCAAAAAGGTCACCCGTCCATAACCCCCACGGCGCTCGGGCGGCTCCAAAAAGTGGCTTGGGTGGAAGGGCGGCTACTTAAATCCATGAATCAGCTGTTTTTTATGGCGTGGCAGGGCTAGAGTGGTGGCATGGCGCGCGGGTAAAGGTGGTGGTGGTGGGGTTAGGGAAAATGGATCAGTAAATCAAAAAATCCCCATCACTAGTGGAGTGGAGCCGCGGAGGAAGGTGGATATTTAGCTACTGTATGTACGTACGTAGTACAGATCCGCCAGATTGGGGTTAGATT
>MU628317.1:0-36044 GCA_025688815.1 Aspergillus carlsbadensis
CCCCCAATGCCCAGACGACGTAAATCTAACAGTAGCCGCTCCCATCTTTCTCCCTGCAGGAAACATCGCCCTGTTTAGCATGAACGTCGTCCCATCCCTCCTGCGCTCACGGACAGAAGCAGACCTGTCCCTGACAACCCTCGTCACGCAGTGGCGCGAGATCTACGAGACGGGCAAACGCCAGAACCCTCCCATTGCCGGTCTGACTGCGGCGTCCTTTATCTACCTCGCTGTCTTCTCCTCACGCAAATCGTCGTCGCCCCCCCTCCTTCTCTTCCGCGGGGGAACACCCTACAGTCGCACAGGGTTCTATGCCTCGGCGGCGCTCCTGACGCTGAGCATTGTCCCGTTTACCCTGATTGCCATGTCGTCGACCAACAATGCGCTCATCGACGTGTCCGAGTCCCAGAAGCAACGAGGGACAGGGACAGGGGCAGCAGCGGTAGTAGCGACCGATGGCAGGATAGAGGAGCTGCTGCAGGACTGGGTTGCGCTGAACCGGGTCAGGAGTTTGTTGCCGCTTCTTGCGAGCCTGACTGGGATTGCTGTGGCGTTGCTGTAGGAGCGAGGACTCAATTCTGGAAAGTGCGGGAGCTGCACGGGGAACAGTCGGCATTGTTGAACGTGTTCAGTAGTAGTTGGTGTATTTATATAGCGTCAGCTTTAAATTTTTGCTCTCCTCTCGTATTGATGTCTTCTGCTGCAGTATTTATTTATTGGGACAATCGATTGATTCAGCCTTTTCCAGTACACCTGGAAACCGGCTCCCGTTTCCCTCGAAGTATATACTACTGTTGCGCCAGGGATAAAATGCGTATTTAGAGGGAGACTTTGGCCCAGGACTGTTATCGCAACTGATAGAATTAGGTAACTTGCAGCTATACTCTATGATGATAAATAGTGATACACTCAACCTAAGTAGCCCTCCTCACGATAAAACCGCTCTGCAGCCGGATGCAGGGGAACGCTCGAGCGGGCCATTTTGACCGGATCAAGAGGGTAGGACAGCGGGCTGCGCTCCGGCGGGATGTGCCTATACTGCGCCTCCAGGGTCTCTCTCGTCTTGACCAGGCACCACGTCAAAAGCCGTGCAACGTCATCCGGCATGTCCGCGCGCACCAGGACCAGGAAATCGGAAAAGTCGACGCACGCGACATCGTGGCTGACCGCGTCCCAGAAATGGGCCTGCACGACCGCCGGACTGAACGCCACGCGCGTCGACAGCTGTCTCATGGATTCCTCGTCGACAGGCACGGGGACCAGCGTGCGGCTCTCGATCAGATTGCGCCACCACGGTGTCATGATGGCCTCCTGCATGACTGCATCGGCCTGCCCTGTTTCGACCAGCGCCAAAGCCTGCTCGGGACGACAGGCCTTGACCCAGCTGCCCCCCCACGATTGTACGGTCTTTTCGTCGAGGCCGTGGGCTTCGAGGATGCGCGCCGAGACGTACCCGATGAAATTCGTCCCATCGTCAGCGGAGACTGCGATGCGCAGGGGGAGCTTCTTGTCGCGGATCTCGGCAAACGACGCAACCCCCAGCGACGGCTTCGCGGCAAACATCATGCGGTCGCGCTGGGGCAGGACGGCGAGACAGCGCAGGTCAGGCAGGGGCCCTGTGGACTGGAAAATCTCTCCGCCGTCGGTGGCGGCTTTGAGCATCCCTGCGGGCGTGCAGATTCCCACGTCCGCCTGCCCGTTGTGCACCTGGAGAGGGGAATCGAGGCCGCCGTCGCGGAGAGAGTAGATCATTGTGCGGCTAGCCGGGCCAGCGCGGTCGCAGAATTCCTGGGTGAGCCATGAGAGGATGCGGTGGAAGTTGGCCTGGCCCCAGTCGCCGACGCAGCGGAGTTCAATGGAGCGCTTGATGGAAGGGGCGGTTTCTGGGGTGGTCATTGTGAAGGGAACAGGGTAGGTAGTGAAAAACATACTAGACCAGAGACAGGACTTGGCTGCATCGCGAGCTGCTTTTAACCTGATCACATCACTATTGGCCCTGCCTTGCAAAACCCGCAAAGGCCGAGAGCATGTTGACGGTGGAGGACTGTAACAGGCGCGAATCGGGCTTGCTCCGATGATGGCCAAGCAAGGTCCCACGGGGTCAAGGCCTCCTTTGCGGGGAAGACTAGTCTAGTGACCACGGAGTACTAAGTAGTCAAGCTGGCTGCTACTAGTATCAACTCGATACAAGTACTAGTAGTGAGTATCTGGCTCCAGTGGATCCCCATCGGCGGTCGGAGGCTCAGTCGCCGACTCGGAACTCTGGATGGATCGCCACTCGCCACCTCCGCTCATAGCTTTGAGCGTCGAGTCTGCCCTTTGCTGAACCAGCCATCATCATTCAAAATGAACGGGTACTCACTTGCTGCCCGCGCACAGCTGACGTGCGAAACATGTAAGCGCCGCAAGGTCAAGTGCGACAAGCTGCGGCCCTGCACCAACTGCTGCAAGGCCGGCATCCATTGCGTCGCGGTGGAGCGGGCGCGCCTGCCACGCGGTCGCTCGGCCAAGAAGAAGAACAAGGAACCCTCGACCGACTTGTCTGGCCGGGTCTCGATGCTCGAAGGGCTGATCCAGTCGATGCTCAATAACAATACTCGCGTCCAGTCACGCCCGGACAAGGACAGGGACACCAGTTTGGTGCAGCGCAGCACTTTGCCAGGTGTAGATGCAGCGTCGCAGCAGGCAGGCACTCTATATGACCAGTTCATCAATCAATTCGTCCCGCCGGATTACCATCCTACTGCATTCCTTCCAACAGCTAGCGAGAAGCCTGATATCCCCAATGTCCTGAGCCCACGCCTGCTGCAGATCTACACTGTGCAGATCGATCCCATCCTCCCCATCCTGCAATGCTCGGCCCTATGGGGGCTGGTGACGCCAGGGGGTCGGTACCTTGACTATTCTGCAGACCACCCTGTGCCTCGGGCCCTTGGCTGCGCGATCAGCTACATGGCCATTAGTACTCTAAGTAGTGACCAATGTTCACAAGAGTTTGGCAGCCCTGGTGGCCTCCTGCTTGACACGTACCGCAACTTGACCCAGCTGGCCCTGGACCGCGTTGACTACATGAACACGGACGATCTCACTGTCCTACAAGCGTTTGTGCTGTTTCTGGTATACCTGCAATGGCCCCGTGAACTGTAAATGCATACCACTGACACTTAGCCTCGTAGATATCCATCCAGGCGCATGACCGGAGCCGACGGGCCTGGACAATGCTGAGCCTTGCGCTACGCATTGCTCAGTCGCTCTTACTCGACAAGGCCGATCCTCCCTTTACGGTCTCTGCACTGGAGAGGCAGATGCGCCAGCGCCTCTGGCATATAATATCCCTGCTAGATGTGCAAGCCTCGTTTGATCGCGGCTCGGCACCAATGCTCCATGCCGATTGCCTGCGCTCGCAAGTCTTCCCGGCCATGGACTTTTTGGATTTCTTCACTCCCCCCGAAGATGATGCCTCGTCGGCTTCCGGAGCGTCGGCCCTCTCCAATCCAACATTTATGATGGTCATGGCTGAAGCGCAGCGTGCTTTTCGCTCCCTTGACCTTTCCGGCGAACCAAGCCCTGCTGCCGTTGGCATCGACACGCACCTGCGCCTCCAGATCGCCGCGACGTTCAAGGAAACATCCCAAAGCATCCTCAAGGACTTTGAACCGCAGGAGGTCCTCGTGCACTGGTTTCTCGAAAAGATTATAAATGTCACCCACGCCTTTTTGCAGCTGGTCGCCGTCCAGCCTGTGCAGCGGGCGCCCAACAGCGGCAGCGGCAGCAGCAGCGGCCCCCGTTCTCGAGACATTGTATCCCAGAGCACCTCGCTGTCGTTGGCCGTGCAATTTCTACAAAGTCTCAACGAGATGCACCAGAACCCGCGCATTGAACCATTTCGCTGGTACACGCGTTTATTTGTCCCGTGGCACGCCCTGTCTGTTGCCATGGACCAGGTCTGCGATTGTAGTGACCCTTCGCTCCAGGGCTACTATCAGTCCGCGATTGCGGGCCTCTATTCCTCGCTGCAGGAGCTTCTGACCGACGCACATCGGAGTCTGCTGCAACGGCCATTGCATCGGTTTGCCATGCTCTCGGAGACTTGTGTGAGCCAGGACGTGATCAGTGATTTGCTATTGGAACCGAGTCTCCTCCAGCTGTATTGAAATGAATTATATAAAGTGATCATGAGATATAACAGCTAGAAATGGCAAATACTTTCGCGTATACCTTGATATGGAGTCGTACAAGCAAGTTCTTTAATCAAGTTTTACTTTGGTCAAAGAATGGAACCGAATTCCTGCTTTAGGGGTACTACAGCACCTGCGAGTCGACTATGTCAGGCCAACATCTTTCAAGATAGACAACCCTTGTAAGCGATGCAGAGAATATCTGAAACCCCCGCCCCAGCCTCGTCCAGTCGGGCCCTATCAAGTGAGCCATGTCATGTCCTAAGCCCTATTCAGCTTCCACAACGGTGCTTCAATCAGCAAACCTTAGGACCAAAGTCTGGGCCCCCAGGTCACAACAGGGCGAACTCTAGTCCCGCAAGGATTCTGACCTGTCCCGCCTCCACGTCCCCGCGCCCATTCCCCCAGGTCGGGACAAGTCCGGGGGGTTGTTCCCGTCGAGGCTCCTCTACCCTAACCGTGGACCCTGTCCACCGATAAAGCGCACCCCGGTCCACCGACCTGTACCATCCCATCCAACTACACTCTTGTCTCATTGCCCTTGTACACCATCTCCATTGCCTACATCCGCCCCAAGACTTGTATCCCCAAAATGGAGGTTCGACAGGAAAATACCGACAAAGCGCACGCCGCCCAGGTTGAGGATATCACGACGTCCCCCGATCCGTCCGTCGAGACACCCGGCACAGAAGAAACCTCCGACGCCGATATTGTCCTAGCGACGCTGAAGCGCGAACTCTGGGCGGTCATCTGGTGCTGCTACGCCATCTGGGTTGTGCTTGTTGTCGCCTTTGACTTTGCTGCCCCCTCCGCTATCCTGGGGGTGCCGCAGTTCCGAAAGGACTTTCGGTACTTTTACCAGGGGGATTATGTACTCCCGGCGAAATGGCAGTTGGCCTATAGCGGTGCACCGGTGGCCTCGTACGTTCTCTCAAGTTCTCAATCATATCCATCTCCTCGGGTGCTAGACAGTAGTACAGGCGGAACTAACCTGGTCCACATATAGGGGCGTCGTCGGCAGCTTCATGTCAGGATGGTTGGGAGATAAAATCGGCAAAAAGGCAATGATTGGCTTTGCGTACGGGCTGATCCTCGCCGGTATCTCTGTGGAGATGGTTGCGACGACCAACGAGGTCTTCTTTGGCGCCAAGTTTATGATTGGCTTTGCGATTGGCATTGGTCTCGCTGTCAGCTTTAGCTACCTCGGGGAGATTTCGCCGCAGAGGCTCCGTGGGATCATGGGCGCCGCGGGGAGCCTTTCTTTTATCATTGCGCAGTTGGTCGTCGCGGTGATTCAAAAGGGGGTCTGGGATCGGGACGACCGGTGGGCATACAGGGGGATCTTTGTTGCTCAGTATGGAATAACTGCTATTGGGATTGTGTTTCTTCCGTTCATGCCCGAGTATGTGACTCTCCCGGCGTGTTTCATGAGAAAGAAAAAAAAAGCCCTCGACTAACAAAAACCCCCTACTGGCTCGTCCGCCGTGGCGACGACAGCAAAACGACACGAGCTCTCCAGCGCCTGGGCTACTCGCCCTCTGAATGCAGCAAGCGCATCGCCGACATGAAGGAAACTCTTGAGCGAGCCCGCCACGAAACATCCAGCGCCTTGTACGTCGAATGCTTCCGCAAGTCCAACCTCCGCCGCACCGTCATCGCCGTCGCCCCAATCTTCATCCAGAACATCTCCGGCTACTACTTTGTCGCCACCCACCTGACCTACTACGCCCAGCTAGTCGGATACTCTTCAGACGCGAGTTTCATCATCAACGTCGTGGCGCAGGTCGTCTCCTTTGTCGGGTGCGTCACCTCGTGGTTCCTGATTGAGAGCGTTGGCCGGCGGCCGCTGAGTATCTGGGGGGTCGCGCTCATGACTGTCGTGCTGTGCGTTGGCGGTGGGCTTGCTACAACGAATAACTTTCAGTGTCTGAAGGCGGTCATTGGTCTCTTTATCGTCTACGAGTTCATCTACTTTGTCACCATTGGCTCCGCCGGGTTCGTGGCTCTCGCTGAAATTGCCACCCCGCGCCTGCGGACAAAGACCGCCGCGCTGGGGATTCTCCTCCAGAATGCCATTGTCGTAAGTTCTCTTTTCTTCTAATCCTGCCCATCTTTTCTGTTCAGTTCTGCTGTCCTCTGCTGTGCAAATTCTTTATGCTGATTACTCATCGCCGTGCAGTGCGTCCTCGCCTTTGTGATCCCGTACATCTTCAACCCGGACAAGGGAAACCTCGGCGGCAAGACTGCGTTTATCTTTGGGTTTTTGGGGATTCTCAGCACGGTATATCTGTTCCTGTGCCATCCAGAAACGGCGGGGAGGGGTTATCGCGAGATGGATGAATTGTTCATCAAGCAGATCAAGGCGCGAGACTTTAAGGGCTATATCACAGACGCCGAGGTTGTCGCCAAGACGGATGCTCGTGACGGTGTGCCCGGTCAGTCTGTGTAAGGGACTGCCAAGGGCGCCATATTCATCATGCAATCTCACGGTGACTTGTTACGATGGGCATGGGGATTGATTTCTTGTTCTGTCCAGTTTCATAGTCTATAGATCCATCCGACGATGGCGGTTCAAACCATGGAGTCCTGGAACTTTCGGGGAGGCCATGTTATTACAATATTACTTCCACTAGATGACCGGCTTTTGGAAATTACACGATGAGGCTGTACAGATTTGGCCTGATGGCTCACGAAGTTCCTACGCGGATATTAAAAAATGGAATCAACACCGGCTTGAACAGTTTCTAACGTTTGTCGTGGCCTGCCCAAGACCGAGATCTGCTCGCCATGGTGATACAAGGTTGAGATGGCAGTGCCGTCTCTAATGCGCCTACCCGACTCGAGATTTCAAACGTTGTGCGTGAGGAGCAGACAGAGAATGAGTCACAGAGGCATTCCTAACTAGATACATTGAGCCCTTTCATGTAGTGCGTCTGAATCTCCCTACACTGCCTACGGAAAGCATACATACAGACTCTTTATCTCGCAGACGCGGAGGCGCCCCATCATTGCGAGTCCGGTATATACCCATCCCGACTAGGCAAGAAACCCTCGACACCAACCCCAAACCCTTCCCAGCCATCGAACTCCGCGACAAACTTGGCAGCCGCCTTGCGGTAAAAGTCATTTTTACATCCAAACGTCTCCTCAAACGCCCTGGGCGCCCGAACGACCTTGAAGAAGTGCGAGTCCTTATACCACTTGTGCCGCAGCGCCCGAGCAACGAGCGCATCCCACCCGTCCTCCTCCTCTTTCCCAAGCTGCACACTATCAATGGGGTCAATTAGCTCCCCGTGTATCTCGGGCTTCTTCTGGCAGATATACACCATGATGACAAACAGCGCATACTGCCGCAGGATGCACGCGCGCTGGGCCTCCGGGAAGACCTCCCAGAGGACGCGCAGCGCATGCGCAACCGTCATCGTGTGCACGAGGTAAAAGTCAAACTTGCGCTGCGCGTCGCCCGTCGCAATCGCCAGGAGGACTGAGGTGTCGCAGATGTTTTCGAGCTGTTGCAGCGCAGTGGCCGTTGACACCTCCCATGCGTTCCAGTGTTCGAGCACGGCGTTGAACCGCTGCTGCATTAGCGCCTCGATGTTGGTGATTCCTTGGTGCGGGAAGAGGTTGTCGAACCGCGAGTCGTCGTGCACGCGTTGGAGCACGTCGGCGAGACTGGTTGTCTTGTAGGTTGACGTGTCGGGCGGGTATGAGTCTAGCAGCTCGTGGCCTTGCATGTTTTCTGTGCAGCCGAGTGATAGGGCTTCTGTGGCTACTGCGGGGGATTGCAGCTCCCAGGCGTAGGCGAGATGGATGAACGGGTGGCCGACTATATTATATTGGTAGCATCATGGATCAGCGGACGAGAAAAAAAAAAGAAAAAAAAAGAAAAAAAAAGACTACACGTACGGCCACCGCAGAACCCGTTGATAAGAGGCTCTGGTCCAGGAAACAGGTAATCCCGAAGCACCTTCTTCCAGTCTCCGTTGCTGCGCTCCAGCTCCCGGTCAAAGTACTGGACATACGCGACTGTGTATCTTTTGGCCAGCGTTAGATTAGCGCGAGAAACAAGGAGATGGCAGAGCCGGTTTTGCTCTTCTCGGCTCGTAAACTCACGGTTTCTGGCCGAGGAATTGCCTCCAGTTGTCCCTGGAGAGGGCAGACCCCAGGATAAAGGTATCGTCAATCTCTCGCAGCGTCGTGATTTCATGCTCGTACAGCTCCTCGAGCTGTTCCGCAGGCGCACCGAGGAAATACGCAGAGCCTAGCAGCTATATTTTTTTGATCCCGACACGTTAGCAGAAGAACCACGTTGGTACAAAGGCACAAGTGAGCATTACATGTGGGAGATGGCTATGTAGAATCAGCTTTGGCTCGCGCAGAGGCGCAACACTCGTGTGCCCCTTGCCGAGCAAGCGGCGGAGAGCGTCCGCCCGCTCATCGTGGGCGTCGAGAGTGCACGCTGGCGTCAAGCTGCGCAGCCCGGCGGGGAGAGGGAGTCGAACGAGCTGTCCGACTGAACCTTTTGACTTGGTTTCGGTAGTCATTTTGGAACGGCCTGTTTAGCAGCGATTAAATGCTTGAATCCGAGCGACCTATCGAGGGCGGGGTATTCGTATGCATCTTATGCTGGTTGGGAGCGCATCATGTCCGATTATGTCACGGGTCCACGGTGTAGCGATACAATGCCGAGAGAGCTCATAATGGGGTAGGCGATGGTCCCACTGCGGGGGACCAGGAGGGGGCTGTTGCAGTAGGCTCGGGTTTTGGAGTTGTGCTGCGTCCATGGAAGAGGTCGGCTTTTGACGTCGCAATCCAATCGGGTAATAATGGTTCCCCAAAATCCATCTCATGTCCACTCTCCTTTGTAGCCATTATTCCAGATTGTGCTCCAGATCTTTTCTCACGCTCACGCTTTGGTCCCCAAGCATCCAAGCCATGGCCTCTCACATTCCACAGAGATGCTGTCTTTCCGGCTCCCTCCACGTGGGAGACCCAACAGGGGAGATGGAGCAGATTGAATCCTGTAGGTACTCGTGGATTGGCCTAGTAAGCACCAGCTGAACACGTCGCAGTCCGCGCCTATATCGCCCGCCCGAAAGCAGGCGCAAAGCCAGGCACGGCCGTTATTCTGCTTAGCGACATCTTTGGCATCTTTCACAACAACCAGCTTCTTGCCGACGAGTTCGCACGCAACGGGTACTTGGCTATTTTACCAGATCTTTTCGAGGGCGACCAAATCACCGTTGATGACTACGATACGAAGAAAGTTGATATGCCGACTTGGATCTCCCGTCATACCGTGGAAGATGTCTCGCCAATTGTCGAAGCAACCATCCAGTACGCGAGAGCGCAGCCGGGGATCCAACATATTGCTGCGGCTGGTTATTGTCTCGGCGCCAAGGTATGAGGAACACCCAATACTAAGGAGTATGTTGCTAATCAGCCCTGTCTATGGCAGTATGTTGTAAGGAGCCTGAAGGGAGGTCGGATTGATTCAGGATACATCGCGCATCCCTCGTTTGTCACTGATGAGGAACTCGCGCCATTGAAAGGGCCGCTCTCGATATCTGCTGCCGGTAAGAAGAGTCGCCAGAGCACAGACTCTAACTTGATAGCTAATTTCTGAACGAACAGAGCACGACCCCATCTTCACCACGGCCAAGCGCCATTCATCCGAGGAGACCCTGCGCGGGGCCGGGCAGGCGTTCCAGATCAATCTGTTCAGCGGCGTGGCTCATGGGTTTGCCAGTCGTGGGGATCTCAGCCAGCATCATGTCCGATTCGCCAAGGAGCAGGCCTTTGCTCAGGCTGTCGCTTGGTTTGGTCACACATTGCAGTAGTATAACATGGTAGATGTAGACGTTATGATTCGAAATTTCTTGCACCGTATTCACGTCCATCTAGACCATTGCGCTCCTCGCCATCAGGCCCATATAACCAAAGTCAGACTGACGAGGTCGCCAGCTCCATCATCCCTCCAGCCTGGTCTTGAGATTGCACTTCAATTAGAATAACATAGTTTGCTAGATGCAGCTGGAACATGGTAGTGCTTCTCGCAGAGGAAACCCCTGGCAATCCTCCTGATCCATGACATATTCCATCCGCAGCGCCTCCATCCCAGCTCCGTAACCAACCATTCGCCCCGCAACTATAGTCTGACTGTGGGACAAGGTCAGCGGCTCCCGGAAGATCCGTGGGCATAGGTAAGGCTGCTCGCACCAGCTTCCATTCAAGTGGGACAGCACCAGTTCATACTTGAAGCCCCGCGGCGGGACTCGTCTTCTCCAGATCAGACATCACACACTGTATAAAGACGTGGCAAAATATGTAGAGTCGACTCACGGAGCCTGGACTAGCGAACAGGCATCCTCACTACCAGAAGTATCTGTTCACTCTAACAGTCGTCGACACCATGGCTTGCCCCAAAACTCGCGTCTTTTACTTGGACCAACACCCGTTGGTCGACGACCTTAAGCGCGTCTGCGATCGGTCAGTCTCAAAGGAAACATACCCTTTGGCGAGCGATGTCCAGAGCAACGTGCCCATCTACGACCTATCAAAGTATGCCGGCCGCCATACCGATGCCTTACTGGTGGAGAGCCTACAGGACGAATGGAGCCACATTCTGTCCCAAGGCCCGGGCGCCATGATTCTCAAGAAGATGTACGCAATCGACAACCTCGAGCAAACAGTCGATGCGGCAAACAAGTCTTTGACCAGATCCTCGACGACGAAAGCCGGGAACGACAGAGCAAGAACCAAGACAGGTCCGGCAACACGTTGGACCGCAACCTCAAGGCCTTTGACGTCTTCACCAAGCTGGCCAAGCGCGCCCCGCAGGTCTTTGTCGACTACTACTCGAACCCCTGGCTCTCCCTCGTCAGCGAGGCATGGCTGGGCTTTGGTTACCGCTTCAACGCCACGCTAAACATCGTGCCCCCAGGCGGGGTTGCACAGCCTGCCCACCGAGACTTCCACATGGGCTTCTTCAGCCCCGACAAATGCGTCAAGTTCCCCCGGCTTTTGCAGATTGCCAACCAGACCCTCACGCTACAGGGCGCAGTCGCGCACAGTGACATGCCGCTGCCCAGCGGGCCAACGCGATTTCTCCCTTTTAGTCACCTCTTCGAGGCCGGATACATGGCGCACCGCCGGGACGAGTTCCAAAAGTTCTTCGAGTCCCATTACGTCTCGGTGGCCCTCGAGAAAGGCGACGGGGTGTTTTTCAACCCGTCCATCCTCCACGCGGCCGGCAACAACGTCACGACCGACTTTTACCGCAGTGCCCAGTTGATCCAGGTCAATTCGATCTTCGGCAAGCCCAGCGAGTGGGTCAACGCTGTGCCCATTGTCGACAAGTGCTGGGCGCTAATGCGGGACAAGTATCGCAAGGAGGGGCTCAGTGCGGAGATGAAGGCCCTCATTCAGGCCGTTGGCGACGGGTACCAGTTCCCTGTGTCGCTGGACAATGTCGTGCGCAATGGGGATATCTTTGGCATGAAGACAGAGCAGGATCTGATTACCGAGGGGCCGCAGGCGGACTGGGATCATGATAGGATTATCCAGGAGCTCAAGGCTAGTCAGCAGCGCCGTATGAGTCCGTTTTTCGATGCGCTGTGAACAGTGACGTAGATAGCTCATGATTAGATGTGCCAATAGCGAATCCAGACTTTTACTCTTGAATTTGGTTTACATAACTACAACGTAGAAGTCGATTATTGACCCCGCATCCATGTTCGAAGATTCTATGGTTCCCTTTCCAGTGTGTCTGTCATGATGATCGGCGCCTCCGGGTTCAGTTCTTCGGTCTTTGCGGGGTTAAGAACCCCAATCTTCGCTTCCCCTCTCTCGGCAGTCTCGGCTTTTGTACAAATATATTCAGATTCTAGACCCTGTTCTGAGCCTCTACGGCAATCGTAGCCATCGTCGTCACCCGTCGCGGCAACCCAATTAGCCAACAGATCCCGAAGCACCCTCTTATAGTACACCGTTGTACTGTTCCAAAAAAATATACCAATTTCATCATCTACAGCGAGAAAATGACGACACCCGAGACGCATCCCGTTTCCTCGGTGTTCAGATCCCTGATCACCGGATCCCATATTCTTCACCATCATGGGTAAGTCCTCGGCCAGCCCCCGGGGGTCACCATCACATCTAAATAGTAGTCCTCTCTAGGATCCTCGATGCCTACGGGCATCTTTCTGTCCGCAACTTCGACAACAATGACACCTTTTTGATGCCGCGAAACATTGCGCCGGCGCTGCTATCGTCGGCAGCGGATATTGTCGAATACCGCGTAGAGGATGCGGCCCCCGTCGACACAAACAGCCCGGCGGGGTACGTCGAACGCTACATCCACAGCGAGATCTACAAGAGGTATCCCGAGGTCAAAAGCGTAATTCACAGTCATTCGGCTGCCGTACTGCCTTTTACTATTACTGGTATTTTTTTTTCTTTGGCCTCACTTCCAAGTCCACAAAGGTTTTGCTCCTCTGACGATCCGTCCAGCTGTTGATTTGCGGCCCTGCGTGCACATGGGCGGGTTTTTAGGTTCGTCTCTGTCAATTCCTCCAAAAGGAGCTTTGCATTCTGACTGGACTCGGTTGAACAGGAAAACAAGTCCCAAGGTTTAATATTGCGCAGGTATACGCAGAGGAGGACGTGCGTGATCTTTTGATCAGGACCCCCCGGCTAGGCGAGCATCTAGCCGCGTGCTTTGCGGAGAAAAGAGACGAGGGGTATAACCCGGTTGTATTGATGCGCGGCCATGGGTTCACTGTCGCGGGAGCAAGTATCGAGGAGAGTGTGTTTCGAGCAATTTACACTGCGGAGAATGCTCGCGTGCAGAGTGCCTCGCTAAGTCTTCAGCTAGCTGCCGGTACTGGGCCGCTGAAAAAGGGGGAGTCACTGTACTACCTAGAGGAGGCGGAACTGGATGCTGCAACTCAAATGACGCAGTGGTCGGTGATGAGGCCGTGGAAATTGTGGGTGAGAGAGGTTGAAGCGGGGGGACTGTACGTAAACACTGCTGGATAAGCGTTCTACTTGCAGTTATCCAGAGTCCCATATGGACAAGACAATATGATGACCATATTTACGTGTAAAGGAGGAAACAGCCAGCGTCACGCGGTCCGTGCCAGTCGATCCATGGAAACCCAGTAGCCACTAGGCGAAACATCGGACCGACCTCCGCATTACAGTATTCTCTAATTTTGCGGGGAAATCCCATTCATTTTGCCTGGGTCAATCCCCAGCCCCTAGTCCCACACCCTGCTCTGCGCTGTATCTCCTCCTCTGCTCCAACTCCAAGTAATGCCCAATACGTCTGTTCACACCCGCCGACAGCGTGTATGCTCCTGGTGCCCCAGGTCCTTTACCAAGGAAGAGCATCTCGCAAGGCATGTCCGCACACATACCAAGGAGAAGCCTTTTTTCTGCACGGAGTGCAACAAGTCGTTTACTCGCCAGTATGTTCGCCGCCCCGCCCTCTCGAACCACTGTCAGTGTTTCTCATCATATTTAGCGATTCCCTTCTCCGCCACATCCGGTCGCATAAACCCGGCGAGTCCATCTCGCCGAGGGCCGCAAATGCGTCGTCGTCAGAGGCGATAAACTTAGACATTCCCAGCCCGGCCGAGCACTCACACAATCAGATTAGAACAAGTGGCCCCGCGCTAGAAACGGGAGCTTCTCGGTCCTCTTATGATAGTTCCCATGCCCTGAACGTCCCCTCTAGCATGCCAATGCAACAACACCCTGGCCACCACCACCCAGCTTTTGCTGAAATCCTCACTGACCCTCGCTCTCCGCTGGCCGCGACCACAGACCAAGCGTATCCCCCCGCATGGCCGAGCACACTCTCCCCGGAGCAGCAGCAAATATCTGAAGCCGGACCGTCCATGGCCGGATCCCATCCAAGCAGTGACTGGGTGTTCAACGTTATCTGCGAGACGCCCGCGTGGCTTGCCCAGGAGGACTTTGACCTGGACGCGCTCAACTCCGCCGTCATGACTTGCGCGAACCAGATACTCCTGCCCGGTGACTCTCTCCTACCAATTGATATGCTGCCGGACCAGCAGCACGCTCAGACTCTGGCCCGCGACGCGCCTGTGTCCATAGAGGATGCTGTTCAGAAGGAGTGGTTCACGTACACGGGCGCTTCGAAATCGGGTTACATGACGCCGGATGTTGTTGGAGGAGAGCAGATACAGCCCGAGGTCGACGAGACATACCGCGCCAATCTGGCGGTCAAATTGCAGCACCACCTCCCCGTCCCTCCCCTACCTTCTACAGACTTTTTGGTGAGTTTGAATTTTTTTTTTCAGTATCATGTCCACCATTTGGCGATGAATCCTCTGACAAGTGGTAGAATATGTGCATCCAGACGTACTTTACACAGTTCCACCCGCTCTTCCCCGTCATCCACGCTCCGACTTTCCGACCCTCCGCCAACAGCTCCCTCCTTCTCCTATCCATCTGCTCAATCGGGAGCCTGATTGTTGGCTTGTCCCACGCCAAGGCCCAGGGGGTGAAGATTTTCGAGACGCTTAATAAAGCAATCCTCTTCTCGGTGAGGCCCTAACCGATAGATAGAATGTCTTATTCAGTATGTGGAACTCGGCGCTAACACCATCTTCAGTGGGAAAACATCCTATCGCAAAGGGGATCCGCGGGGACGCCGATGATCCAGGCGGCGCTGATCGGGCAGACCTTTGCCCTCTTGTCTGGCGTAAGTAAGGTCCAAAGACCTGCATGCAGGATTTGCGGTGCTGAACACATTTATGGAAATAGAGACAAAAGGACCTCTTTATAGCGCAAACATTCCACGGGACGCTTCTTGCGGTCAGTATTGCGAGAATACCCTCCAACTTACTGATTGAAGAAGAGGGCTAGCTAATAAACACACATGCAGTGGGCGAGAAGGTACAAGATGTTCAGGTCGCGTAGAGCATCCGACGGACTCTCACCGGATGAGATCCGTCACGATTCTCAAGCTGCCTGGAGGAAGTGGGTACAGGCCGAAGAGCAGAATCGGTATTTATTTCGCCCCTTGAGGTCGCCTCCTGCATTCCCTTGTTTGCAACCTCATTCTTATCAACCTAGACTAAAGCACACTTATTGATATTGATGCACAGAATCGCCGCCGCTCTACACATCCACGATATCGAGATCGGAGAGCTATTCGTCACAGACCCGTACTTGCGCCATAGTGTCCCCAAGCGACCGATTGTCGCAAACGACGAGCTCTGGGCCGCGCCTACGGCGCAGGAATGGTCCAGGCTTATGATAGCAAGCCAGGGCGCGGCAAACTCTGCGTCGCCCCTAGGCAGTGACAATATTGGCATTCCACAGAAGCCGACCCCTAGACTCCACGCGTACCTCGAGCTCGAAGGCATCGCGGCCTCGATCATCGAAAGCAACAGCCTGGGATTGGGGAACAGCAGTAGTACCAGCAGCAACAACAGCAGTAGCAACCAAGGGATGCAGCAGACACAACCAACCGACCACCTCGTCGCCATTCTAATCAGGTTCTACACGCTGCATCTCAAGCCGCACACCCACACCCACACCCACGCGCCCGCGCCCGCGCCCGACGACCCGTTCTGCCTACTCGCCCTCTGGCACTCAATCTTCATCTCCGTCTTCACAAACATCGACTCGCTCGAGCTCGCCATCGGCAAAGAGGGCTCGCAGCAGGCTCTCTCGGCGCCCCTCACAGGGTACGTGCGCGCGTGGGCCGACTCGGCCAACGGGCAGCGGGCGTCGCTGCACGCAGCGCTGATCCTCGGATATCTTAAGCAGCTCCCGCTGGCGACGGAGCCGGCGATCCATGTGCCCCGTGTGATTTTCCGGGCGGCGATTGTCTGGTACTGCTATAACAAGTATCAGTCGAGATCGACTACTGACCCGCCGCAGCAGCAGGCGACGTGGATGGTGCAGCAGTTTCCGGAGCTCAGGGAGATGGCCGCGAGTTGTCACCGTGTGCTCTTCGAAGCGATGGGGTTGCGATCGGGGAGGTCGCCCATGGGCGAGTCGTCGACGTTCTGTGGGTTGGTTGATCTGCTGGAGCGCATGGGGCATTGGGGGATTTCGACGAGGCTTGCGGGGATTCTACGGTTGCTTTTACCGCATGGGGACGAGGAGGAGCGGTAGCTATCTTGATTTAATTTATGCTGGGATACCTCTCTGGTTTACGTAAAAGAGAGAAATAGGTCTGCCGGACCTCATTTATATATATACAACCTAAGAACGAAAGTACTCGCCCGCGGCAGCAAGGCCCATCTCTAGCTCGTGGGCAGACTTACACGCGGCGAAGATGAAGCGATCCGGGCGGACGATCACATACCTCGCCCCGCGCAGCGCCTTTTTCAGGTAGTCGGCATCATAGTTCCGGGGCTCCGGTCGGCCCTCGCACAGCGGCGAGGCGGCGAACTCGTCCGCGGTGGCCAGCTGGTATACTGACGCCAGAGTACCCTGTTCGTCTTCGCCAGAGGAGCCGTGGCGGTACTCGATGTCCTCGACGATATACGTGGCCTCGTCGAGACGAATCTCGCCTCCCGCGACAGCCTGCACGCTCACAGCCGTCCGCCTCGCAGCGCCGAGCTCAGACCCCCGCTCTAGATACACCAGCAGCTGGAACAGGCCCGTCTTGTTACTACTGAATAGGACGTCATCCGTGAAAAACACCTCCGCTGTGCCGCTGCCACTTCCTCTAACGACAGACTTGCAGTACACCTGCGGCAGCGCCAGACCGCCGTTGAGCTCCGGGACAAAGGGCATCCCCAGGCTGTACTGGTACCGCACGAGACCCTCCTTGCGCCGGCCGAGATGTAGCTCATGCCTCCACTTGGGCACGAGGTTCATGATGAACAGGTAGCATGTGCGCAAGAAGATCTTGAACGGATTCGCCTCGGTGACGAACTTGCCGTTCTCGATCGTCGACGCGAGGGATTTCTCGAGCTGCTGCTTGCGCTCCATGTACCATGCCTCGAGGACCCGCTCGTGGATCCGGTTCGTTCCCGTGACCGCGTTTGTGGACAAGGGGGTCGTGGGATTGCAGAGGAATGCAAGCCGCCAGGCCAGCGCTGCGGCGTCGCGGAAGCCCGATGCGATTCCCTGGCCGCCGACTGTGTGCTGGGCAGTTAGTCTGAGGAGCCTGTATTACAAAGATCAAGGTGCGGTCAGGGAAAACGTACACGGAGGGAAAACGTGCGCCGAGTCACCGCAGAGAATCACGCGGCCATACGACCATCTGTTACACGACCGCGCCGCGAAGCGAAAGGGACGCGAGCGGAGAACGCGGATGCAATCTTCGGGATATTGGACGTCAGAAGCAAGCCTGGAAGTGACGTTTTAGCGACCCTGGTGACAAAACTAGATGCGCGCTCCTTACCCATAGCGCTTGCCCGGATGCGTGAGGTACGGAAGGATGACGTCTCGCGTCTTGGTATAGGTTGCCATCTCGTCGCCGTCCTCGCCTGGCTGCACGACGAATTCGAACCGCCAGAGCCGGTCGGATGGGAGGCCGAACCGCCCGCATACGGAGGGGCGCTCTGGATTGCACAGGAAGCGAAAGTTGACCGGGAAGAAGAGGTCGTAGACATCTTGTGGGGTATACCCCAATGCCCACAGGGGAAGCTCGGGGTGCGTCTTTTCGGTTGGGAGTTCAATGTGCCAGTTGAGCGCTACCCACGTTTCGTCGTAGAATGCTCTATATGCGCAATGCATCCAGTGATCAGCAGAGATGTATTGCATATTGTCGTTGGGAGAGGGGAGCCGTACTGATGAGCTTGCTCCATCCGGATCCCCAGGGGTTCGAGGTAGTTCTTCCTTGTGAATCCGGTCTTGCCATCAGCACCGACGAGGAATCGAGACCGGAGGTAGTGGTCCTCGCCGTCTGCATCGCGGTATTTACAGTATGTCCACTGGTCATCCTGCTTTATATCTATGACCCTGCAGCTGGACCGGAGCTGGCAGTGTGCGGACGCCTCCATTTTGAGGCGCAAATGCTTCTCCAGGAGGGGCTGTTGGTGGCAGATGAAGCCTACATGTCCTGTGCCTCCTTCGGTCTGGACCATATCAGCGTTTCAACAATCAACATGACAAGAAACAGAAGTAGAGGATGCAAAGGAGGCAAACCGTAGCATAATCCATCTCAACAAACCCCTTCTGGTGGAGGTCTTCTCCCGTGCCGCCAATAAACTTGAACATTTGCATACCTAAGCCACGAGTCAGTGAGCGCTCTCGCTTCCTTCAGGCCATCAATCCACGCAGTATGACATACACGTCCCGATCTCGCGGTAGATATGCTCGTAGATCCCAATCCCCTGGATCAGGCGAATTCCATCTTCATCAAGGGCAATCCCCCGTGGGTCAGTGGTTATCCCGCTCTCCTTCTCCAGCACAATGTTCCTGACGCCCATGCGGCCTAGGTATGCTGAGAGCAGGGCTCCGGTCGGCCCGCATCCGCAGATGGCCACGTCGGTGGTTTCGTATTCGTGAGGCGCGTCCATGGTCATGGATACACTGGGATAGAGAAAGCGCGATGCGAGGCTCGGGGGCAACGGTGACGTCTGAGATATGATATGTCGCTCGGCCTCTCTAGTATGTATCTACAAAGGGATCTTTCGAGCCATCAAATGGCCCGATGGTAAGATTTTCTCCGCTCATCTGTTTCAGGATATATCCGGAGGCCCGATCTTGGCTGTCCCACATGCGGGGAATTCGGCTGTGGGACCACCTGATGATCGGCCTCGGCTGCGGGACGGGATGGAGGTTGGAGGTACTTGACCCCAGATCAATTGACTAGTCCCAGGCGCCTGCAAGGCCAATATTGACAGTTGCACGACTTTTGACGCTAAATTTGCAAAATGGTGCGTGGAATCTCGATCCTCCCCACCCCTGAAGACAAGCAGAGTGCTCATCCCGTCCCCAGGCCAAAGCAGTACACTTTAACCACGGAGCATCAATCGATGATGTTGTTGCAATTGGACCGGATCAGGAGCCCCTGGCGGCTTGGAAGGAGCGTTCCCTGAGCAGATCAGAGCCCACTATCCACCTCGTGAAGCTATCGCATATGCGGTACCAGCACCCTGACCCCGATGAAATCACTACTTTCCTTCAAGGTCTGTCGTTCGTTGCCGGTCGACAAAACGCAGACGCCAGGCTAACCACTGTACTAGACTTTGGCATGTCAGTAGCGAAGAGGACGGATTCCGAGGTCTGGTATCGAGGCTATGGTGAGGACCAGTACGTTTACTACGCTCGCAAGGGACCGAAGCAGTACCTGGGAGGCACATTCCAGGTGCGGTCATATGAAGACCTCGAAAGGCTAGTTTGAGTCCAACAAGGATGATATTTGACTGACTGCAACTAGAGCCAGGAGATTACCGCATGCCAGTGAGATCCAGGAGCTTGGTGACGCTCCGGGGGGAGGCCATCTCCTTACATTCTCCGATCCTGAGGGCTTCCCAGTAAATCTCATCTTTGGCCAGATCCCTGCAGTGGCTGGTACGAGTCCAGCAAAGCTCACCTATAACTATGAAACGGAGAAGCCTCGCATTCGCAGGTTTCAGCGGTTCGAGCCCGGTCCAGCGGGCGTTCATAAGGTAAGGATTCCTCCACGCTGCTCGAGCGAAACGAAGAAACAATAGAGGGAGAGAAAAAAAAAAGAGAGACACTAACCTATGTATCGGGGGCTGCCGCGCATAGTTGGGACACTTTGGCCTCTGCACCACAAACCTCACCTCCCTCATCACATTCTACACAAATAACTTCAACCTCGTCCCCAGCGACTTCCTCTACATCGAAAAAGAAGACAACCAACGCACCAACGTCGCCCTCTTCGCGCACATCGACCTCGGCCCCGAATACGTCGACCACCACTGCTTCTTCATCAGCAGCAACGCCACTTCCCACGTGCACCACTGCTCCTTTGAAGTCCACGACTTTGACACCCAGAAACTAGGCCACCAGTGGCTTGCAAGCAAGGGCTACAAGTCTGTCTGGGGCGTGGGTCGCCATATCCTGGGCTCGCAGATCTTCGACTACTGGTGGGACACGACGGGGAATATGATCGAACACTATGCGGATGGGGACTTGGTTAATGACCAGACTCCGGTCGGGTATGGGCCAGCGGGCGATGAATCGCTGGCTGTCTGGGGGCCCGAAGTTCCGGCTTGGTTCTTGCAGTAGGCATAGGGTAGGGTAGGGTAGCTTGTAGCTGGTGCGGAATGGATTGGCATTTATTCCATGTCTCGTGTGGGAATTTTGTTGCCTTGCGTCTTATAGATCTGATCTCCCTACCATGCCATCGGCAGAGCTGAATATGTTTGATCCAAAGACTTTTTGCCTCGCCTATTGGATACGTCGTAACTCGAATGGAATATTGAACCCACTTGCCATTGACAAAGGAGAGGACCTCTGCTAGATCTGGGATATTTATCCATATTATTCTACCGCCACTTGATAAATCCAATCGTTTATAGAACCTTCGGGTCACCAACCTTAGCCGTAGCTTCCACGTTCAAAGGGGAGCCTTACCTCCCTCAGAGGGTTTGCACGCAACTTGGGTTATAAAGTCTATATAACAACTTGAGAAAAGCACATATACCAGCTTAATTTCCCTACTCTATTCTATGTCGCAGATCCATCCGCAAATCTATTCCTAACGCGAGTCATACCTCACTTTATTGACCAAGGTGCCAATCTTGTCAATCTCGACACAAATCTCATCGCCATCCTGCAGGACGACCCTTGGTTGTTTAAAGTAGCCAATACCCGCAGGAGTTCCCGTGAGGATAATTGTCCCCGCTTCCAGAGTTGTCCCCTGGGAGAGGTAGGAGATCTGCTTCCTGATCGAGAAGATCATATCCCTCGTGTGCCCGTTCTGGACCGTCTGGTTGTTGTAGATGGCCTTGACCGATAGGGTTTGCGGATCCTCAATGACCGAAGAGCTCACGAGGACCGGGCCTGTTGTCGAGGTTAGAGCTTAGCACGAGCAGGCTTATGGGGGGGTATATAAACTAACCAATCGGGCAGCTTCCATCGAGACCCTTGGAGAATGACCACTGCGCAGTCAGGAGCTGCAGAGTCCGCGCAGAGACGTCATTTGACGCCGTATATCCGAGGACGTGTTCCAGCGCTCGCTCCTCGGGGATGTCCCTTCCTGCCTTGCCTATAACAAGGCACAGCTCGGCCTCGTAGTCGCTTGTACCGTCCTGCGCGCATTTGGGAACATTGATTGCAGCCGGGTAGGGTCCGGATAACGCGGTTCGGGGCTTCGTAAAAAGGATGGGCACTTTGGGGAGAGGCAGATTCGCTTCCTAGCGTGCGATAGCCGTCAGCGTTGTTCGGTGGCATTAAAGCATCGAGGCATGGAGTATGATGCATCCATCCCTCGCAGGTTCAGTAAACATAAACATAAACATACCTTTGCATGATCGGTATAGTTCAACCCCAGACAGCGAATATAGCTACACTCCTCTCGCGAGACTGGCGAAAGCAACTAGCACACACGCAGGGGATCGATTAGTCACCACCTCTATCACTCAAGATTGAACGAATCATGGGCAGGGTTGACCTACAGATTTGACATGGAGCACCTGTTCGGTCACACGGCCGTCGAAGATTGTTCCGTCAATCACGTAGACGGCGATTTCGAGCCCCTCGACGCTGTCGCGGCCAACGTCGCGAGTTGTATCGACGAGCTGCCCGAGGTGGATTTGGTTGTCCTCGACAGCGACGAATCGCACCAGATGCGTCCAGGCAGGCATTGTGTGTTTTGAAGAGGGGGAGCTTTGGCAGGGATTGCTGGCGTTGAGCACGGTCAGTTGTGAATGTTATGAAAGGCTGTCAAGTATGCTGCAGAGAACGTCCCGCATCCTTCAAAAGCAGGGCTAGTGGTGGGGGAGCGGGGGCGGGGGCGGGACCTCGAACCGCAGAAGAATGGTCCCGCATTTCATGTTATGCACACGCCGAAGTCGGAGAATCCTCGAGTGTAGAGTAAGCCTGGTCGTGGGCTTACTGACTGTAAAGAACCGTGCAAAAAGGGGGTCGTTGCATATACTAAGCAGCCTTACTTCAAGTCCGGTGCTGTTACTCTGGCTCTACCACTCTAGGCGTTTTGTCATCTATATCCGTATGCATCGTGTTTGCAGGTTGCTTAAAAGGTCTATTGAACAATTACAAGGTGGTATAAACAGAGCCCTAGTTCCACCTTCCCCATAGCTCTGGCTCTGCCAGCCAGCTGCCCAGGATCTCCTTAATTCTACTAATTATATTAGGCATGCCCTTAATCTTCTAATATATATCTAGCACTTTTATATTCTCTATTACCTGCGCTAGCTAGGTTTACCCCTACTTAAGCTAGCTAAAAGTTTAAAATAACTATTTAAAACCAAGGGTCCTTCCATAAGTAGCTGCTAGTAGGACTACTAGTTAAAATAGCTTAAAAACTAGAATAAATATTAATTATTTTAAAGGTTACTAGGTTAGAAAGTAATTTAAATTATAAGTATGTCACAGCGGATGTGGTGGGACAGACCCTTTGCGCGAATTAGGGCCTGGCTGAGCTAAGCTATCACAGCGGGAGCCTCAGGCATCTCTATAAGGGGACTAAGGTAGAACCACTTAGTTCCTAAACCTAGTTATAGCCTTAGGTACCAAGTAGTATTAGGTTCCTTTAAATAGGAACTAAGTTAGATCTACTTAGTTACTAAGTAACTAATAACGTCTTACCTTAATAACCTAACTCTTTAGTACTATTATAAAAATAAGGTGTCACGGGCCTCGCCCTGCTTTCCCGCTTAGGTTATTGCCACGTGATGTTTCTCTGTATATAGTTAGTCCTGCTTCGTGGAACCTCTTTAGTTCTCCATGCTTTATATTTTAGTTTAATATGACTTATTCTTCTTGATTATTCCTTATATAATATAAAGCATTAAACCAAGCTCTCTATTTATCTCTTTGTATTATCCTTTGTCTCTATATCTCTGTTTTATTATTCCACGACCTCTATATAATTATTATTGATAACCCCTGTTACTTCACCCCTAGTGTTACCCCACCGCATTGGAATTCATCTCCAAACTAATAATATCTATTAAACCCACGCTAAGCTTTCTATTATGTTTACCATGGGTGACTCCTAAAAGTGATCCCATGCAAGCTTTGTCACTGGCAATGGCCTGGCCTTACGCACGCGGAGCTAGAGCCGCTTAATTAGCTCCTATGTATTTAGTGCCTCTGGGCCTAGTGCATTCCTAGCTTTATCTCTCCTAGAATAACTACTAGAGGCCAAAGCCTCTAGTAGTATTATAACACCTCCCTAGGATCCCTTTAAGGCCCCTTTTTAGGGTGTTCCTTAGGGCAACCCTAAGGGTAAGGCCCCCAAGCTTCTAACACCAACGCCAACCATACCTACTATTATTTATTGGAAGTCTGTGATAGCACTGCCCATGCAGCTACTAGTTACCTTCCTAATAATTAAACCTGCCACCATGTATAATCCCTATATTAAGAACCTTATCCACTAGCTTATAACCCTCTAGTATACTTATAAGGGTAAACATACCCATGCAGAGAAATACAAGGCTATAGTAGATAAGGTGCTGGATAAGGTCCTCTTACTTTAAGAGGAGCTAGATTACTAGCATACCATGCTTAGAGAGCTCTCTAAGCGCCTTAATGCCTAAGGAGCCTAAGAACCCTGTAATCCATCCCTAGAATAACTAGTCCCCCTAGGGATGGCACCTAACACCTCTAGCGCCCCTTAGTATTAGGCTCTAGTGGCTAATGCCTAACCAACCCTAGAACTACAAACCTCTAAACCTTTATAGCCCCTAAGGCAGGCCCTGTATAGCACGCCCCTTAGGGCTTACTAGGCCTATAATACCTTACTAGTAGGCCTTACTCTAGGCTTTAAGCCTTTACTAGTTCCCCCTTGTCTTTAATAATCCACCTACCTTTTTTTTACTGCTCTACTACTATATACCACCACCCCTAGGGCTTTCTTCCCCCTAAACAAGCCCCTAAGGTGTTACTTAGACTACTATCCCTTAGGGGCCTACGCCCCTAACTAACCACTAAACTATCCCCTTACTAGCTATGCCATATTATAGCCCCTAACCTACAACGCCTACGCAAACTAGCGCCCTTGTGGCCAGCACCTAAACAAGCCCCTAAGGGGGGAGAGCTATAGTAAATATAACCTATGGAGGTATACTATTAACTATAAGTTTAAGGTTAACTAGCCCTTGTATCCTAATAATTACTCGCGCATCTAGTACACCCTCTTATAGATGGAGGAGCCTATCTTTAGTATTATATAGACACTTGTCTAGCATGCCCTGGAGAAGACCCTAGCAGACTTCCTTAATAATATTAAGTATTATATAGGCGTACACCTCCGCGCTAATACTATGAACCATAAGCTCTAGACTATTACTTAACACTAGAATAAGTTAGTAATATAGTACTTCTACTAGCTCCTTGCCCTCTAGGACTAAGCTAACATACCTAAGCCTAACTAGGTAAAGAAGCTTAAGTTAACCCTAATCCCTAGCATGGGAACCACCCTATATATTAAGGACCACCTTACTATACGCTTAGTCCTTAATAACGCCTGGAAGGTGGAGGAAGGCCGCCTGGAGACCTTCTACTACCACCCCTATAGTGGTCCCTAAAACACCTTGGCCCTAAAGCCTACCTCTAGGGGCGCGCCCCCTAAGCCTAGTGGCGCTACCCTAAAGGATACTATAATAACCCCTAGAGTAGTAACTGCCCTAGGGGCAAATAACCCTAATGCATGCTTTGGCCCTATAGCCATGAAGCCTAAAGGCTGGGTGGGAGCCTGGTATAACCCCCAGGCCAGCCTAAGGCGACTTACTAATAAGGAGTGTACCTTACTATAATAGTAGGGCTAATGCTAGGCCTGCCATGGCTCTAGACACCACTTGGCGCATGAAGTCTGCCCTAAGTAGAGCTCTTATCCCAAGCAGCTTAATAAAATCACTACTAAAACCCTTATAGAGGACCTTAAGCAGGTGGAAAACATGTAGTCCCTAGTTATTATTATAATTAGGGACTAGAGGAGCTAGAGATAGTAGTTAAAAATAAAAGTTCTTATTTATTTTACTTGTTTTTATTAGCTATTAACCCTACTATGGAGGCCTATCTGTAAAAGGGGCGGCACCTTATCCTAAATTATTATATAGCCAATAAGAAGACCTCTATATTAGTTAATAATAGTAGTAAAGTTAATGTTTTAGACCCATCTCTAGCCTGTGTACTCTAGCTTACTATATTTAAGCTATCCTCCCCTATTTCCTTATATCTTATAAATAACTCCCCCTACTAAATAATTACTGAAGCAGCCCTTGCTCTACTGTGTTTTAGTAAATATATAGAATAGTGCCTACTCTACCTTGCCTTGCTCCTAAACTACAAGCTAGTCCTAGGAGACCCATGGCTTAGTAATTATAACCCCTAGATTAACTTTGCTAACTACTATGTCTACTTTAACTTAGCAAAGTGCTTTAAGAAGGGATGCCTGGAGCATGCCTGCCTATATACTATATACACCTGGGGATCCCCTATACAGCCTGTTAATCGCGAGCCTGAACCCCCTATAGTAGACATCTAATTTATAAGCGCCCGCCTATTCTTCTTATTAGCAAAGCACTATAATTACCATGGCTTTATTATAATACCACGCTAATAGACAAAACAGCTCTATACTATAACCATGGGGGCTGTATAGACCAAGGACTATAATAAATTTATGGCTAGAGCCCTAAAGTACATGCTAGAGAAGCTTAAGAAGCACGTCCCCTGCGAATATCATAGCATAATTAAGGTCTTTATAAAGGAGGAAGTAGACCAGCTCCCACTATACTACCTAGAGGACTATAATATCCAGCTTGTTAAAGGCACTAAACCCCCCTTCTCCTATAACTATTAACCCACGAACATCTAGGAATGCAAGGTTATTCTAAAGTATATAAAGGAGTAGCTAGGGAAAGGCTTTATCTAGGCTAGCTTATCCCTAATAGTAGCCCTAGTCCTTATAGTACACAAACCCAGCAGTGGCCTTTATGTGTGCGTTAATTACTATATATTAAATAAAATCACTATTAAAAACTACTACCCTATCCCACTTATTACTAACATGCTCGCGAAGCTCTCCCATGCTAATATCTTTACAAAGCTTAATATCATCGCCGCGTTTAACTAAATATATATAAAAGAGGGGAAGGAATAGCTTACTATATTTAACACGCGCTATAGGTAGTTTAAGTACCTTATTATACTATTTAGCCTCTATAACACCCCTAGGACCTTTTAAAGTTATATAAATAACTTAATCCTTAACTACCTTAACATCTTCTACACCATGTACCTTAATAATATCCTTATGTATAGTAACAACCCTAAAGAACACTGTACTAAAGGTCCTCCAATGACTGCTTAATTGAGGCCTGTACATGGATATTAACAAATATGAATTTAGTGTTAAGGAAGTCAAGTACCTCAGCCTAATTATAAGCATAGAAGGTGTTAAGATAGACCCTAAGAAGGTTAAAGCAATCCTTACCTAGGAGACCCCCTAGTTAGTTAAGGATATACAGGCCTTCCTAGGGTTCTATAGCTTCTACTAGCACTTTATTAAGGCCTTCTTATAGCTAATACAGCCCCTAAACAAGATTACAAAGGGCTCTAAGACGTATATAATAAAGATAGGGAAGGACCGCGTATACTACCAACTATTTAAATGGAATCCTAAGTGTAAAGCAGCCTTCTAAGCCCTAAAACAGGCCTTTATAAAGGCCCCCATGCTAGCATACTTTGACCCTAATAAAGAGACCTAGGTTAAGATAGACGTGTTAGATTTTATAACTGCTGGCGTGCTATCCTAGATGGTTAATAGCGTGCTACGCCTAGTAGCCTTCTTCTTAAAGAAGATAGGCCCTGTGGAGACTAATTATATAATTTATAATAAAGAGCTACTAGCAATTATCTAAGTATTTAAGACCTAGCACCTAGAGCTCACCAGCATGCCCCTAGAGGGCCTGGTAAAGGTGCTATTAAACTACTATAACCTAGAATACTTTATAACTATAAAGCAGCTTAATTACTGGCAGGCCTGCTAGGCTGAGTTCCTCTCTAAATTTAACTTTAAGATCTAATACCACCCTGGGATATAGGGGACCAAGCCTAACCTTCTTACCTGCTAGAGGTAAGACCTCCCTAAAGGCTTTAATAATAAATGTGAACAGCACTAGTTTTAAACCATCCTATAGAATAAGCACCTTAACAAGGACATACAAAGGGCTATCTGCGCGACCTTTACCATAACCACCCAGGCCTGTGCTACTAAAGCCCCTGTTAAAGCCCCTGCTAAAGCTCTAGCTAAAGCAGCTCCTAAAATAGTTCTAGAGCTAGTTGCTTAACAAGTAACTAACTATAATAATGTTATTAACCTCTTCTCTAATACTAACTCTAATATAAGTGACCCCCTAAGTATAATGCCCAAAGATGACATGCATGGGGATGCCCATGGGGATGCCAACCCTAAAATAACCCCTAAACTAGAGGATAAAGCCCTGGAAACCCCCCTGGAGGACCTTATTAGGGATGCCTACGCGAATAACAAGCTCGTGCAGGCTATTATTAAGGCTGTGAATAAAGGCCTCCCTTGGCTGCCTGCTGCTATTTAAACCTAAGGCATTAAGCTCTCCATGGTGGACCTATCTATATAGGACAACCGCCTCTAGGTAAATAAATAGATATATATCCCTAAAAGTTAACATCTCTAGTATAGGATTATAAAAACTTACTACTAGCTAACAACCACTGGCCACCCCAGGCGCAAAGGAACATACCATAAGGTGATCCTCTACTACTACTAGCCCTGTATGCATGATGACTGTAAGTAATATACTAACTACTATTAGACTTGCGCCCACTCAAGGGCCTGGAATACCTAGAAACAAGGCCTACTTAAGCCCCTACTAATCCTAGAGTAAAAGTGGCTTAACATTTCTATAAACCTTGCTAAAGACCTCCCTCTATGCATGCTAAATAGTTGTATATACCACCACGTGCTAATTATTATTAACTGCCTGATAAAATAATAAATCTTTAAGCTGCTATAGACTAAAGAAACTAGTAAGCTTATAAAGGCAATACACCACCATATCTTCTATAAGTTTAGGCTGTCCTGTTTAATTATTTTAGACTATAGCAGCACCTTTATAAGCCATTTCTGGCGCTACTACTACGCCTGCTATCACGTCTTAGTCAAGCTATTATCTACAAACCACCCTAAAACTAATAGCTAGTTTAAAAATGCTATAAAGGGCCTAAAGAACTACCTCCATGCTTATATTAACTACACCTAAGATAACTAGGCTTGGTTCCTCCCTAATGCCTAGTTTACTATAAATAACCAGATTAGCAAGACCATAGGGATAATGCCTTTCTTTACCTGCTATGCCTATTACCCCCATATAGGCGCTGAACCTCTAGGGCTGTATAGGGATCCTGCCCCTCTAAACCACCCCTAGGCGCTTGCCATAGACTAACTAGTTTAATACACACGCGAGATCATGGAATTTCTTTAAGATAAGATTGCCTGGGCCCAAGGCTTTTATAAATACCATGCTAACTAGCATTACTAGCCCCATCCTTGCTATAACATGGGAGACCTTATATACATGGATGCGCGCTATTTTAACCTCTAATAAAATAGTGACTTGCTGGCCCTAAAAAACCTAGGACCGTGGCCAATTAAGCGCGTGATTAATAGCAAGGCCTATAAGGTTAAACTACTAATTTACATGGTAAATGCTAGCATGACACCTATTTTCCACCTATAAAAGCTATATCTTGCCCTAAATAACCGCCTCCCTAGCTAGGTAGCTAACCCTAAACCCCTAGTTATTGTCACCAATCCTGGTGATCCTAAAGGCCATAAGGAATAGGACGTGCGTGAAATTATTAACTGCTATGTCTATTAAAACCACTACTAATATAAGGCTATATTTAATAGCCCATGGGATAAGTAGAATGCTAATCCCCCATGGTAGCCCTGGATAGATTTTAAAAACACCCCTAAAAAGATCCTTTACTATTACTAATAGCACCCTAAGAAGCCCCTACCACCTAATTTCTTTAACTAAACTTGGTATATACACCCCTATTCTATATCCTTGTCTCTGGCCGTGATATCTGCCTCGTTAAGGGAGGGGGTAGTATTATAGGCCCCGCCCTGCTTTCCTGCTTAGGTTATTACCATGTGACGTTTCTCTATATATAGTTAGTCCCGCTTCGCGGAACCTCTTTAGTTCTCCATGCTTCGTATTTTAGTTTAATACGACTTATTCTTCTTGATCGTTCCTTACATAAGGCCTTTAAAAATTACTAAGCTTCCTAATTTTTAGTAATTTATTTTTAAATCTAGTTAAATATAGCTATTTTTAATTTATATAATCTTTATACCCTAATATCTTATTACTTACTAGAACCTAGCCCTAAGTAATAACTAGCTACTATCTAATATTAATTTAACCTTACTACTTATAGTTTAAATTACTTCCTAATCTAGTAACTACTAGGATAGTTAGTACTTATTCTAGTTCCTAAGCTATTCTAACTAGTAGTCCTACTAATAGCCCCCTACTAAAGGACTCTTAGTCTTAGATAGTTATTTTAGACTCCTAGCTAGTGTAAGTAGGGGAGAAACCCCCTTTACTAAAGGTTATAAAGGTCCTCTTAAAACTATTTATTATTATACTAGGCAAGTAGCTTACTTATAACACCCCTTTAAGATCCCCTGCGCCTAAGTAATAGGCTAGAGTAGTAGGAGCCCCTAGAGGAGAATCTAATCCTAATAATAGTAGCTTTAATTAAACTCCTATACCTAGGAGAAAGATCTTACTATTATATTAGAATTAATAAGGGATTATATTACCCTTATTAGGAAATACCTTACTAGACTAGATTTTTTATTAGCTTACTAATAACCTTTAAATACTTAGTGTGTTAACTAGCCTAATTATAGGCTAAAACTAAAAGAGATTCCTATTTATTATAGTAAAATCCTTAGTAAATAGTATATATAGACTACTAATACTAAGGATTAGCATGCTTATTACTTATAAAAATATAATATAAAAAAGTCTTAGGTGCTTTATAATATTAGCTAGTATAATTATAAAATTAAGCTTGCTTAGTATATTTATATAGACTATTATAATCCTATTAACCTAGAGCTAACCTAGAAAAAGCTTAAATAATACCTTAAGACCTAGGCTAATTTTAAAGTAGACTAAATATAATAGGCTGGTTTCTATATGCTAAATAAGTAATAGGAAAGCTAATAAGTATATAACTAGGGTATATAATATCTTAAATTTTAAAATTTTTTTAGAAAAATCTATATTTTATATTTAGCTTTTTATTAAAATACTTGATAATAACCTATAAAATAAACTTATAAGAATAACCAATAAGTTCTTTTTAATCACTAATATAATTAAGGTAGCTATATACTACTAATCTATCCTTAATTATAAAAAATCTACTCTAAGCGCTAGCTACTATATATAAAGACTATTATAGTCCTAGCTAGCTCATAATATAATACTAGGTTAAATAAATATAAGTAAAAAGGTAATAATTATCAGAAGATAGATGCCTAAATTATAGGGATCTATATTCACATGAAAATAAGGAATGGTCTTGATTGATCTTCTTATAAATACTAGAAGATCTAGACTAATCTCCTTACAAATCAATATGAATTCTATATGAATCTATAGAATTCTACTAATAAATATTAAAAGTATAAAAGTGTATGAATTCTTCATGTATCTAGTTGGAAGGAAGAGATCCTAAATTATCAAAAATCAAAGTCCACATTCAGTGGCAAAAACCCTCATTTATTATATATACTATTAAAACCGCCACCCTATACCCTGTCAGGTATAGTTAAGGCTAGGTATATATAATACATATTTCTTTATATGACCTCCACCTTCCAACAGTTATGAGCCCGGAGTCTCTTTGAAGAGCTATATACATTCCATAATACTTGATTACTAATAACATATATTACTAAGTAGTTGCCACCGCCACCAAGCTTAGTCATTATTAGTAATCATATTATTCGAAATGTCTTCGATTGATCTATCAACCTCAAGGATCTCAATCATCTTAAATAGCTCGGATGATTGGTTGGTCTGGATCAACAATATTAAAATCATAGCATAGAATAAGGGCATATAGGATTATATTAATCCTAGCTTAGTGCAACAACCAAGGCTTCCAATTAAGCCTGAATGTCCTAATCCACAAAGGATTAATTCACAAGCTTAATCTATTATTGACCTATCTCCTGAACAACGTGAATTATGGAGAGACTGGATCAGAGATTATGAGCTTAAAACTAAAGAATCTGATAAGATCTTTAATGGTTTATTGTTTATTACTATAATTATTACTAACTTAGTATTATATAGTAACAAACTATTAATTATTGGTATTAATTCACTATACCAAATACTATGTATATTACAGAGCAAATTAGCTCCCACAAATGAATCCAGAAAACGACATATTATTCAAAAATATCATGCCATGAAGAAATCCCCTTAATTAACAAACTTAGAGGATTGGGTTTCACAGTGGGAGAATATTTATACAGAGGCAATACAGCTTGATATTAGAGAAATAAAGGATCCTATTAGACCTTTATATGACTTTATAGAGTCAGTTTCTTCAATAATGCCTTATTTCACTGAATTATGGCATGATAAACTTATGGAAAAAGAGGATAATAATGGTGAAATACCATCCTTTTTCCATATTACCAAATGTTTTCGTGACTCTATTAAAATGAGTCAAAACAATAAGACAAAACTAAGGATTGCAAATGCAACAACAGAGCAATCTAATTAATCCAATCAATCTGATAAGATAACCTTAAATCGACAACATCCTCGATGTCCATGCGAAGATAAGCCAAATAATGGCTATCATGAATTTAAGGACTGTCCTTATATTAATAAGGAAAAACAACCAACTGGCTGGCAACTAGATATAGAAGCCATAAAACGCTTTGAAAACAGGTGTAATAAGTCATTAAGATATAAAAAGGCACTTGAAATGGCAAAAAATAAGTATTTAAACCAGAATGTAAATAATGAGCATGCTAGCTTATTACAAGTTGCCATGATGACCAACCAAAGGAATTCTTTAATTCCTAATTATATATGGGCCTTTGATACAGCTTCAGACACCCATATATGCAATGACCTGTTAAAGTTTAATGAATTTTAACTATATGAATCAACTGTTCATATTAGTGATACAATAATAAAAATTAAAGGCTTTGGAAAAGTTAATATATTACCTACAAATTTAGGAGAGTTAAAAATAATATTTAAGCTAAATGACATAGCTTATATTCCTGAATTTTATATAAACTTAATATTAGCATCCAAAGCAAAAGCAGCTGGCATTTATTATAATGCTTAAAGAAACTGTCTAGAGCAATTAAATGGCCAACCAGCATGCTATTTAAAAGATCAATATGGAATATCTCTAGTTAAATGGGATACCAATGATCTAAATGATCAAACTACTAATAATGCTCAGGTTCTTTATGAAATTAAAGAAAAAATGTTTTTAATAAGCATTAAAAAGTTAAAAGAACCATCTGAGTCACATGGTTTAGAATATCTATGGCATTAACGCCTAGGGCACCTAGATGAAGAAGTTATTAATCACCTAGAAAAAGCTGTACAAGGCATAAAGGTGACAAGACTTCAAAGGAATGAATTTAAAGACTGTAAGATTTGTAATCTATTAAATAGTTAAAAACAAATCTCTAGAGTCCCAATTGAAATTGGAGACCAACCCTTTGAAATAATATACTGGGACCTAATTCATTTGAATCCTGCATATAATGGAGATACCTATATTTCCCATATATATTGCCCTCTATCCAAATACCATTTAGGGGTCAATATTTTAAAGAAATATCAGGTTACCAACTCATTAAATAGCATGATTCAATATATTAGGACCCAATATAATATTGAACCCAAAAGAATTCATTCTGATGGTGATAGAAATCTAGATCCAAATGAAATATGCTTTGATAAAGGCATAATTCATGAAGAATCCCCTCCAGGTCAACCAGAGCAAAATTTATTTGCAGAAAGATCTGGTGCTCTAATAATTAAAAAGGCAAGATTATTATTAAATAATTTAAAATTGCCTAAATATTTATGGCCTGAAGCAATTAATGCAGCTATATATATATTAAATTAAACACCAATAAAGTTATTAGCTTGGAAAACACCTTATGAAGCTCTATATTTAAAATTAGAGCATAAACCAAGCTATATGCAAAGCCAACTAGACCTAAAGAATTTAAAGGTCTATGGCTGCAAGACATATGTTTGAATTACTTATATTCCACGCCTACAAAAGTTAAGGCCACGCGCTTTAATAGGTTATTTAGTGGGATATATTACTTATAATATCTGGAGAATATGGATCCCTACAAAACATAAAGTTATATGTGCTAGGGACTGTATTTTTAATGAATCTAAATTATATGAGCAAAATACTAAGCATGAGCTTATTGATGATCAAAATAATTAATCTCTAGAGGTACTATCTAGAGAGGAATTTGATCAATTAATTAAGCAAACAATAGCTCAAAATACTGATCAAAATACTGATTAAAATACTGATCAAAATACTGATCAAAATACTAATTAAACTGATCAATCTTATCAAGATGATTAGATAACTCAAATTAAACCTCAATCTGACGATCAGATAACTCAAACTCAACAACCAGAAGACCAAATAATTGGAGATCAACCAATCACACCAATTCCATCACCACCAATAGTCTTAATTAATAATAAAGACTATACAAACAAGCGAAATAGGTCTCCATCACCTGATCTACCATCAAAAAGGCATGCATTTAATAATATGCAAACACTATAACCATATTTATAAGCATTTTCTGCAGCCATGTTAAAAGAACCTAAAAAGGTCTATCAAGATAATCTACCAGATCCTCCAGAGACATGGAAAGATGCTCTAAACCATCTATATAGAGCAGAATTCATGCAAGCTGTAGAGGTTGAATACCAAAAGCTTAAAAACATGAATACCTGGAGTCCTATATTAAAGGAATCCATTAAAAATGAGCAAATATTGCCATTAAAATGGGTTTTTACATATAAGATTGACTCCAATGGGTTCTTATCAAAATTTAAAGCATGTATATGTGTACGTGGTGATCTTTAAATTTTAAATGAGCAAGATACTAGGGCAACAACGCTAGTAGCCAGAATCCTAAGGACTTTATTAGCCCTAATAGCTGCATTTGACCTAGAAACCTTGTAATATGATGCAGTTAATGCATTTCTAAATAGCCCACTAAATGAGAACATATATGTGAGCTATCCACCAGGCTACTATAAAAAGAATAAAGCTTTAAAACTATATAAAGCTTTATATGGCCTACAAAGATCCCCATTACTATGGCAAAAGGATCTAAAGAACACGTTAAAAGAACTAGGATTATATCCTATTTCTGAAGACCCATGCTTATATTCAAATGATAAGCTTATATTAATGGTCTTTGTTGATGATATGATACTTATATATCATCTAAAGAATAAATCAATGGCCATTGACCTAAAAAACAAGCTTCAAAATAAATATGAGCTTAAGGAAATGGGTGAAGCAAATTAGTTTCTTGGCATTAAAATTATTAGGGATCGTCCTAATAAAACATTATGGATATGCCAGGATAATTATATTAAAAAGATTGCTTATAAATTTAATTTAATGAGCATGAAATCACCCAAAACACCTTTGCCAAGTGAAAATCTTATTATAAATGATAAATACCAAGTATCTAATGAGCTTATACACCAATATTAACAAAAGGTTGGCTTATTATTATATGCTACAGTTATTACACGACCAGATGTTGCAAAGGCAGCTCAAATACTTTCAGAATATTTAACCAACCCACATGAAAAGCATATTAATGCTGTTAATCATGCTATATCCTATTTATATGGGACCAAATACCTAGCCATTGAATATTCTGGTCAATATACCAGAAGTCCAATATTTATATGTGCTAGTGATGCTTCATTTGCAGACAACCTCCAAAGAAAAAGTTCTAAAGGTTATATATGCAAATTATTTAATGGTCCAATTAATTAGCAAGCAAAAAAGCAAAAAACTATTACAACTTCTACAATAGAAGCTGAATTATTAGCATTGTCTAATGCTGCCAAACAAATATTCTGGTGGAAACAATTATTCTATACACTAAAATTTAAATTGCCTCATAGCATTCAAATTTTATGTGACAATAATCAAACTATTGATCTTCTAACTAAAGAAGATTTAATATATAAAACAAAGCTAAGACATGTGGATATTCAAAAACACTAGCTAAGGCAAGAAATTATAAACAAAACCATAAGCCTAGCCTGGATATCTACAAATAACATGCTAGCAGATGGCTTTACAAAAGTTTTAACATCCCAGAAATTTGAAGCATTTAAAAAGCAACTAAATATGGTTGATATAGCTTCAAAAATACAGCTTTAATATTACTAATACTACTATAGTAATATTAAAAGCTGGGAGGGTGTATCAGAAGATAGATGCCTAAATTATAGGGATCTATATTCACATGAAAATAAGGAATGGTCTCGATTGATCTTCTTATAAATACTAGAAGATCTAGACTAATCTCCTTACAAATCAATATGAATTCTATATGAATCTATAGAATTCTACTAATAAATA
>MU628318.1:0-35662 GCA_025688815.1 Aspergillus carlsbadensis
TATTCCTATATAATATATTCTACTAAATAATATATTTAAATAATATACTAGTTTTACTCTTTTTAGTATTATTATATACTAATACAGTAATTAAATTACCTAAAATAACTAATTATGTATATATTATTTATTATATAATAGGACTTTTTAGATATTTATTATATTTTATATATAAATTCTATAATAAAACCTTTACTTAATTATAGTAAAATAAAGCTTATTATTTATCCTATTTTATAGGGACTTTTAAATACTAAATTAGATTAAAATATAATATTACTATTTAAAATCTTATATTTTTAATTTAAGACCTATATCTCTTGAGTTGGTGGAAATATAACATGTTAAAGTATGTAATTTTTCTTAGTTTTATATGGGGAAAAGCGGGCGTCAGGTGGTACCGGGCGTCAGGTGATCACCGACTGTAGTATTTAGTTGCGCATGTTGCTACTCCATATGTGATTTTTCTCCTATTTAGGATTCCTTTTTTTCCTTTTTTTTTTTCCTTCTTCTATCTCCATCACCCTTTTTAGTAAGTATTGCTGTTAAGGTAAGTTTTAAGTATAAAAGGAAGAAGAATAAAGGGGAGAGCAAATGGGATAAGTTTAGGAGAAGACCCGCTTGGGTTTAAACAAAAAGGTCTTGCTATACCAACAGGGAAGGGTATACAGGAAATACAACCAGGAAAAGTTTTCAGCTTCAATTAAAATATTTAGCATAACAAGATAATTAGAAATACGTAGTAACATTCCTAGAGAGGGGTCTCTTATCCAACTAAGCACCCTAAGACTTTTTTTTGCCTAACAGGGTACCATGTGTAGGGCTGGCATTACTTAAAGTAGTAGACTTCCTGCGAGATTAGTTTAATACAACCTAACTAATAACAGGGCTAGTTAGTACATTACTCACCTCTTATCCTGCTGCCATATACTATGGTTAAGATCTTCTTAACTATATAATATAGGTAAGTGGGAATTAATTTCCTTTCTCTACTACTATTAGGCGCGGGAATATAGTAACTAGACTTTTATCTAATATATTTAGGTTAGGTTTACTTCCCATGTGGCTTTCCACTAGGAAATCTAGTAAACTCTATTAATTATCTCCCCATTTAAGCAGCTTGAAATCTGGCTTATATCTCTACAGGGATTACTAAAGGGGATTCCAAACCTTAACAGCCCTTTCTACTATTTTTCCAACACTTACGCGGAGTTAGTTAAACTAGTTATTAGGAAGCATGCTATATAGGTATAAAGAAGCATTCCTAATAACCGCTTGCATCCTTGACTAAAGAGTAGTGTTCTATGTGTTGGGGTTAATTAAAAGAAGTATAAACTAATAGAATAATTCTTTCTTATTATTAGAGGCAGCAAGATTAGCAAAAACCTCTTAAATACCTGCGTTGTTAGGCACAATGTAGGTGGGCTAGAATATTTGCTTATTAACTTCCCTTACTAGAATAGCTAGAAATATAGCCAGCCACATCTACTTTGTGACCAGAGAGTTAGATTATGGAAGCAGCACATGGTGCTTAATAGTAAGGTTGCTTTATTATTTAAAATTTTCCTAGATTAAGTAGTTCTAGAGATAATAGAGAATGTAAGTATAGAAAGGTAACAGCTTTCTATGCGTTAAAAACCCACCTGCAGAATTCCCTTAGAGAGGTCTTACTCAAGTGCGGATAGGCCTTAATAGTGGCATATTGCCATAGATTAATAAAGGCATCTATACTATGCAAAGTTAGCTATTAGACCTTTCTTTAATTTAAATGTAACCCACAGGGAATCCTTATTATAGTTAGAATATTAGGCTGTATAGCTCTTAATCTTGTTTAGGCAAGTTTTTATTGCCTGTAATAATTTACTTAAAGTAGAATTCTTTTTTTCTATTTTATTAGCCTGTTCCTCTACTATATTTAAGCTTTTCTAGATTTCTAAATAAGAATGCTTCTTCTTATTAATAAGGATATCTTTTTCTTTAACCATGTGCTGTAGGCTATTAATATTATATTAAGCTATTTTTAAGTTAGATTACAGTTAGGTATAGGTGGACTAGAGCTTTTTATATTAGCCCTTAAAGTTACTAATTTCTTAATCCTTAAGAGAGAGAGCGTTCCTTCCCTCCTGCACTAGCTTCTTAAGAGACTCTATCTTTAATAAAGCCTCTTTTCACTTTAACTTCTATATCTTATTTACCTTAAATATTTTATTAATAGCAATTTACTTTACTATAACCTGCTTTAATATTTTATTCCTAGCTTGTTCTAGCTCTTTTTCTTTAGATTATAGCTAACTTTAAAGACTAGCAACCTTGTTAAGGATTTCCTTAGCAAACTAATAGCTAGAACTTAATATTAACAAGCTTAGTAGGTCTAAAAGGTCTGCCAATGCCTGAGTACTAGGTGGCTGCTGGGCGGCGGGCCTTTGGCTTTAGGTTAAAGGGGGATGCTGGCTCCTAGGAGACGCGGCTAATATATATGGCATGTTTAGTAGAATAATTAAGTGAATACGTGATAAGGCTATTTAGATACTTAATTAATTATAAAGAAGAAGACAGGAGATGATTATGTATTGTCTTTAATATTTAAGCCAAAGCAAGACCGTGAATATATTAGTTACTCGACCAGGCGCCTCATTGTAAGGCTCTATAATCTCATAAGAAGCCCACCCCATCTCCTCATCCAATTAAGGCTAGATGCCTCATCAATGCTGCTGCATCTTGCATTGTGGCGGTCGTCTCTGCGGCGTAGCACTAATACAAGTTGAACAGCTCAGAGATGTGCGTGATACGGGTCTTCCCTGGCTTGTGAATATGAGAATGTACTTTCATGTAGCATAATGATGGTGTCAGAGACAGCTCTCAGCCGCCTTCTCACAACGTGTCTTGTGCGGAGAGGAGTGCTGCATTAGTTATAAACAGCTTTGGCTGCAAGCAAAAAACAAATAACCTGTAGCAAAGATTAAATATGGTTAGGTTTGGCTATAGATCCTTTTGTGTGGATAATTAGTGATAAGGTGGCATTATCTTAGTCAAGGAGAGGTGCCATGTATATTTTAATATAAGCGATGCTGCCGCGCCGCCCCCTCTAGACCCGCCCCAGCTAGCTCCTCCATCTGCACGCAATAACATAGAATACAGGGTTAATTAGAGGACTAGAATTTGAACCTTCAGGCCTGTGTGATTCATTGCCCGAGATCTGTGCGCCCACGCCCCACTGCACCATTGGGCCTCAGCGCCCGAGAGACACTGCTGCTGGCATTCGAACCAACCAGAAAACCATTAATTCGGAGTTCGATGCGCCTCATGAGAACACCCCATCTGGTTTGTCGACAGACTCAGGGCTCGTGTGCTCCCCAATAATAGCAAGTGCGAGATATTAGAAGGTCTGGCGATATTCATTATTTGCTGTATAATAACCTCTTGCCTTCATTTAAAGCCCCACTGCCCATCAAGTGGCATTCCCAGCCTGTATCCCTCTTTTACTTCCTAATATTAGTTAAAACCCAACAGCACAGAGCAAGCACGGATGCTATCCCCCAACCAATCTATCCCACTTCCTTAAGAACAGTTATCTCCCAAAGGAACTATCCCCAAGCCATCTGGTCATTCCTGTGAGGTGATGGCGCAGAGGGTGTAAGTACAGTAAACAGCTAAATCATTTTGACACGTAAGGCCTCCTTTACTTCACTAGGTCGTTCACTCTCTATCTCGGCCCTGTCTCGGCGATACGCACTCCAGTTATCAGTTGCTACTCCAGATGCCTTGTCGTCGTCCAAAACCCTCTCTACTTGAAATTTTCTCTGTCTCCTCAATTGGCAAGAAATAACCAGCCCAAATGCAGGATTAAATCTCCGATGTCTGTATCTTGAGCCAGCAACAAAAGGGGTCTCTTACAATAAAAAGATTATTTAAGCCGGTCTCGGAGGGTACTGTACCAAAGGACTGGATATTCATTTCAGAGAATGATTATTGATTCTCAACTAACTTCTATACTCTCAGCCCTGGGCTCGCCTGCAGTCGGCCACGTTACTCTCATATATTGTCGTCCTTGACATCTTCTTGACGATTGCATCGTCAAAGACCAGCACCAAGTGTGTTAAGCAAGAAGTTGGCCAGGGTAGGCTGTTCCTGCAGAAGTATCTGGAACTTGGTGTTGGACAGAAATAGTCTAATATGCCAAGCAACATAATAACGCAGCATTCTTGTTAGGTTCTCGCATCGTCCAGTGTCCGTATCAAAGGCGAATTCAACCAGCTGAACAATATCTGCCACTCGTTCTTGACATATCAGGAAAATATGCAAGAGATGCAGTAACTTGAAAAGGCAGACGTCACTCAGCTCTTACAATTCATATTTTACCGTAAAAATATAAAGGCAAGCATGGGTGAGAAGCATTTTAGTATAGTCCGCGTTCAGATTGTACCTACCTTGCAAGCCCTTAGAAGGCCAAGGCTAAATCCACCTCACAAGATAGTCTGCGAGTTTTTCCACCATCTCTATATCTTAAAAAAGATTTCCCTTAAGAATAATTGCATGTTTTTGCTCCGAATTTTCTTGTCTACTAGAAGTCAGGTCAGGAGGTGGCGTATCACTAGGAAGCGTGATAGAGTAGTCTCCAGTGTATAAGTACTGATAGACAAGACTAAATATATGCGCATCCGCATCCTTAATAATGATAGATTTATCACCTGGAAAACTACCAGAATCAGCGTCGAACCAGGGCGTTGAATGCCGTTTAAGTATATCGCTGTGGATACTTCCTCACAGGAAGTGCCCACGGTAAATTTCAGGAGCTCGGAAAAGAATGCTCTGTACTATTTTTAGTAGTGTCCAACTCAGGGAATTTATTTACCCCTACCAGTTGTTGCATGGCCCCATGTATGGAGCTGAGAGAGGCAGAAGTTCCTCAGATGAGGAGTACATTGTTGGGGCGAGCTTGAGCAGCTTTATATAGTGGGCTGCCAGGCTGTTCGCCGACGTCTCACATGTGGAGGATACACCGGGGAGCTTCGCTTACCTCACTGGGGCTTCTGTGTGATAATCCATTGACCTCCTTGGGGAAGCCGAGCCTCAGGTGGGGCCACTTTGATGCGGCGAACAATGATTCGATAAACCTACCAGACCGTTTTAGCTGAAACGAGTCGCTCGCTGGGGAAGCACCCCGACTGTCATGTTATAAGTCCACAGTCGTGCTCTTTGGTTCTCTATATAAGACACCTTCAAGTTCTTTTGTCAACTATTGCTACGGCTCAGTGAACACAACCCTTTTACCACTAATATTACGTACGAAAATGCAGCTTGAGTATCATATGTAAGATCCTTTATATTATTTAATAATCGTCCATCAAGCTGAAGAGTTCAGACTATTACAGTCAGGCATTGTTAAGTTTGTTATTAGTAAAGACCAGAAGTGGTTTTTAATCCATGTAGCATTAGCAAGATCTTTCCTAAAGAAGATTCTTAAAGCGCCCTTAAACAGCAAAATTAACAAAAGGGTCTTTGGTCACTGCTGTAAGTTTGTATACTTGGGTAATTACTCCATCCCCTTGCTAGTTCTTGATCCCTTGGAGAGCAGTAGCATTCACTCCACGAACAGCAAGACGTTATCCCAGGTTGTCCAAGAACGATGGGATCCTGTAAACCTTACTAAGAACGTTTTTCATCCTTCAAACCTTTCTGTTCTCAATGCTGCCATCGCCCCACGACTAGATGGAGTAGTAAACACTGATCCTCGAGCGGATTATGCGAATATCTTTCTCTGTCACGCTGAAGTATATCGTTTGGGCTACCGGACCAACTGGGTTTCGTTATGTGCTTGGTCCCTTCACCATCTTGTCCATCTGTTAGACAACTTTACTCTGTTTATGGAAAGAACTGGTGATATTGTTCAATTGCTGGAGTTCATGTTTAAGGAAAGCAAGTATATTGAGGACATGCAACAGATCTTGCGAGATTATGCAGTATGGAACGTGGAAATACTTATGCAGAATGCCGACTTCTAAAAACTCCTTGACAGGGTCCCATCCTTGGAGAAAGCTATCTTCCGCTTAATATGGAAGTGAAAGCCAGGGTTCTGGGAATAGCACCAGCAATTTCCGGGATCCATGCACAGCATGGGAAGCAGAAAAGAAAGAAAAGTGTTAGCAGAGGTTTGGGTATGATGTCAATTAATCAGATGTTACTATTGTTGGATATTTCTTCTGAGCCTTCTTAATGCCTTGTCGGCTAGTACCTTGGGAATATCTCTAAAAACCTTCTGTACTCCACCTCCAACACATCTTGTAAAACAAGCTGGCTCAAGATAACAACATCTCAGAATAATCTTGTGGTCTCCCCCGAGTCTTACGTTCGATAGAGATATCAACTCATCAAGGGTTTCTAGCTCTTCGCTGTACAGTGCTGTCGACCATTCAACATCGGGAAAGATTTCGTTGCGGCTTGGGAACGAACGAGATGCTTTTGCTGTGGTTCTTGTTCTTGTTCAAGGGCCCCTGTGCGCGGGCCTCTTTCGACTGTGACGCTTTAACCGAGACAGATGGGCTACACAAGGTAGTTTCAATCACAGGTTGGGGGTCTCGGCACCCAGAGAAAAAAACCTGTGAATCTTCAACCAGCTGGCGGGAAGCGATCGGGACGTTCGGTCCCAAAATATCGGAGAAGACACCCTTGCTTTCATTAGAGAGATGCTTCGTAGGGCCAATCTTACCATTTCGGTCATCATCGGCATCACTGGGGTGATCTTCGCAGAACACGCCGATCCCACGTAGCTGAACTTGTTTCGTCGTGGCCCGACCTGTTGTCCACACTTTGGAGGGCCACTGAAACTTGACAACTCTTACCCTTGCTGTCATTCCGTATCCATGAGAATAATTCATCAGGACGGGGTGGTTCGAAGTCGTCGCTAGTGCTTGCCTTGTCATGGTCGTTTTTGAGCCCGGTGGTCGTATCTGGATGGATAAGATTACTGATAAGCAGGAGCCTCGGGCAGCAAGACGTGGTGGACTGTATGAACCTTCACTGGATAGACAGATAACGCTGTTATTCTAAGGGGTGCTCAGCGGCCCTCAGAAAGACGCAGTTATGTGATTAGGCGTAGAGGGCCTTTCTCAATTGTTGTTCACAGGATTGGGTTTGTCATAGTCAACGTGCTGCACTCCGTGTCACGCAGCATGGTTGCAGGCTTACGGGTAGGAGTGTAGACATGGAAGTACATGGAAATGGGAGGTTTCGGGGGTGATGGATGGTCCATTGGAATCAATGTGCGTGAAGCCGGAAAGTGCAGGCAAAGGAGAGGAAGACAAAGGGCTATTGTAAGAAACTGACCCCTTCCCCGAACTTTCCGGTTCCAAGGCAGAAGAGTACCAATGTCAACACCTTACAAGGTAAGAAAACGCCATAAGCTTTCTTCCTGCGATCTTGGCGAGCAAGTGCTTCCGAGACCTGGACATAGGTAGAACATTGAGCTGGGAATAACAGCATTCGAACTGACAAAGGCTACCAAAGAGAATGGCATATGGGGACTTATGCTCTCACGAGCGCTCAAGGTTCGGAAAATGGAGATTATTTGCGGCTAAAACCGGCGTATACTGCTGATCAGCCGATCAGGCGGAATCGGATAAACTTACAGGCGAGCTTCGATTCTGAGACCTTCTCACCCCTCATCTCATTTCAAATCTACTCTCCGCTGCTGCCTATCGATCTTGGTTTCATATCTAGCAGCATGGGCGATCCGTTATCAGTTGCTTCTGGAATAATTGCTCTTTCTGGATTTGCTCTCCAGGCTACCAAATCCCTCTTTCAGACCATTGAAAGTATCCGGAACAGCAAGCGATCCGTCAGAGAACTTCGGGACGAAGTGGAGGCTCTTTGTCAGACCCTCGAGATTTTGACACAACTGGCGACAGAATATGAGGTGGAGCTTTCGGCGCTGAAGCTACCTCTATTCCGATGTGGTGTTGTGTGCCAGGAGCTAAGTGATCTAATCAGCCAATGTGTCAAGCACACAGATGAACAAAAGTCAAGCTTGCGTGATTGGACTAGACTTCAGTACATGGGTGAAGATATCACCAATTACAGAAATGTGCTTAGTAACTACAAGGCAACCATTAACATTGCGATAGGCGGAGCAACTTTGTAAGTTCTAGGATCTGGCCCTTATCACAGACTTTTCTTCCTGACTTGTTATCAGCCAGACTGTCGCTGTCACACGTCAAGTCCTTCAGGATTACAAGGACATGATACAGAACACCACAACAGACCTTCAAGAGCGACTGAACGAAATCGAGGACAAGCTAAAATCCGGGCGCTTGTCAGACAAACCAAGCGCAGAGATAAACCGCGAAGAGTTACAAAGGATCGAAGAGGAACGACAGAGTACAAAACTCTGTCTTGAGATCTGTAAACAAGTCTCGGGATTTATTGAGCTCCATCAACTCAAACGCGACAATGGAGCAGGACAGGCGGCTAGCTCACCACATGATCACAAAACGCAAGCAAAGGCTAATATTGGCATTGCTCGGCAAATAGCCCAAAATTCCTTGACTTCTTGCCTTCAGAATGTGAATGCAGCGTCAGCTCGACTCCAGGAGCATCTTAAAAATTTGGAAGCAAGCCTGCAGACTACCAGCGATCCACCAGTGTCTCGGCAGATTACTTGCGAGCTTCAGAAGATTAAGGAAGAGAGAGAAACAATCTCTCACTGCCTTACGATCTGTTCGGATGCCTCTAGTCTATCTGAGAGTTCTCGGGTGAATATCTTCGAAGACGTGACTTCCATGGATGACACAAAGCAAGTTCTGGTGTCAACTATCGGAGACTTGCTAAACGCCAAAAGGATAACTACTGGAATGAGGTCGTTGCAACTAATAGGACAGATGTCTGATGAGACAATACAGCATTTATCTTCTCAGCACAATTTCCCCGAGCGGGAAAGTGGCGGGTATTGAGCAGAATGACAGGACATCCTCTTCAAAACGAGATATCTGGGCAGAGGCCAGTCAATGTTCACGGGTACTCCAGACCAGAATAAATTTCATTACCTGTAATCTCCCCCTCCCCTGGTAATGGACATGGTTTATAAATTGCGGCTTGCCGGCAATTTCTAGAGTTCGATGAACCCTGTCAAGGCTGGCTTGCAATTTCGGCAACTTCAACCTTCATAATTCGCCGATTGACTGCGGAGATAGGATCTTGACTGGCCCTCAGGCAAAAGAGATCGCCCTCCTGTGATTGAACGATGATTGAGACTTAGTCAGCAACTCCGTAGACCCCCACGTGATTTACCTTGCGATCAATCTCCCCGCAGGCTCAAACCGCCCTTGAAACACTCATCACCACAAACCCCTCTCACCCACCAAATTACTTCATTATCAAGAAGACGAGCAAATTCAGCTATAAATCATCGCAATGGCCCACGAACAAGGGGCTATCTTACCTAACGGGGCTCCCACTGCATCCGACACACCCCCCGTCCATCGCCGTGACAATGTCTTTGAAGACGTTCACATTGATGAAGATGTCTTTCAATTCATCGGTTCTACAAGCAGCCACACTACAACCGCGAAGTCTATTTCGGTCAAATCTAGCTCGACGCAATTTCTCGGCGATGTGTCTGATAGTACTGTCCAGAAAGTATCCAGTGACCGCAGAGTTACCGCCGAAACCAACACGCGTCAAGAGTCGAGGACTACCAAGTTTGCAATCCACGGAAAGGGGCAGGTGCTTGGAACAGGTATAGATGGAGAAAAGATATAAGCTAGGTTCGACCTGGCGGGAGATTCTGGACATCGAAGGGACAAGCGCTGAGGAGTTGTTCAGGTTAGAGACAAGTTGAGGATAGATCCTTGCCAGCAATAGTATTATGACAATAATTCAAGACGAAGCATTTGCAGCCACGCAGTCTCCAAAACGAACAGATCCAATGTTTTCTTAATCCAGAGACCAGTCATCGTCCCATTGTAAGGCGCAGACAGCGAGACAATATTCCAAAGAAATGGCTTGGGCGCCATCAATTTCAGTATCCATTGGAGAAGGTAAATCAGGGGATAATGCGAAAGGCTAACCAGAGAAGCCATTACAGCAGGGTTCGAGTCTCGAGCTTTAGTAGGAGGGAGGGATCATCAGATTTTTCCATGTATGCACCATGAATGGCTTTGGATCTGGTGATGAATCTCATAGACGGTCAGAGCTGGAGTGCTGCCTAATCAGGCGATGACTGTCAAGCACGTGACTAGACCAATTCCGTCTCAGCCTCCTTTCCCACGTCACTAATTCTCGCTCCATCCAAGTGATGGTTCTGATCCATTGAATCTATCCTCAAAAGGTATTACTGTCGTCGCTGATCGTCTAATCGCTGTTTATAATCTATTTATCCACGATCGTCGTCTTCCACCCGAGCCTAAAGACAAATGGCGCCGTCTCCGACTCCTGACTCTCTCACCTCCCTTCATGCTCTCCACGATGCTGCGAGAAAGCATTCACACCAGGCACCAGAGATATCACTGCCAGAACGTCCTCGAAATCACCCTAATGATTCATATTCCGACGCTGCACTCGCCGTTGTTGGTGTTTATGCCGCCCATTTGTACAGCGAACACGGTTCTTGGTCGATCGAAATGCATGGAATGAGGCAGGATATAAAGACTGTGGACGGAAAGGTTGGGGCGGTGGATGTGAAGGTTGGGAAAGTGGATCAGAAAGTTGACAGATTTGAACACGGGGCTAGGGAGGCTCTCACTGATTTATCCGATCGTTTGGACGAGGTCGAAGAGGACCTGAAGGAGCTTAGAAAGGAGGTCAAGGACGTTCAGAGCCAGTTTACGTCTTTCCAATAAGAAGCCAACAGCCAGTTTGACCATCTTCGATGCCAATTCGCAGAGCTGCAGTCCTCCCTCTCCAACACAACCGCCATCCAACTCAACGCCTTACGCAAGTGGTTAGACGACCCTATTGAACCAATCTCCACCCTTGTTTCTGTTCGCGGCACATTGGTCTCTGTTATTGCCCTAGAATTTCCACAGACTGAGAGAATTATGGCAATTAACTTTAAACAGTTGGTCTCATGTTCCTCCATATTACTAAATTTGCTAACTATCCCTAAAGTCCCCGCTCTTGTTCGTCTCTCAGAACACTATTCTGTATCCGGCTGGGAACAATGGCAGCGAAGTGCCTCGGACGAGACCGACCAGACTGAATTCGCTGACTTGGATACTGCGGTGGCTGCTTATCCTCGCCGATGCCTAATGGCCCTGAGCTTAAAATAGGGGTTGTAATATGTCTCCCTGGAGCGACCAAGAAAACGACTGGCCGAGACGGATGATGACGTGGAAATAAGGCGCATAAGGCTGCGGAGGTTGTCAGGGACAGACATTGTTGAGTCGGTCATCTCGCAGGATGAGAGCGGCGAGCTCACACGCCAGGACCAGATCACTCGCCTCAGACCTCCACAGCCGGTGCCGAGCGAATCTGTTATTTCGCGTGTATACGAGAAGTATGCTGGCGCTCCAGGCCGGACGTCCTTTGAGTCTGCCGAGCTAGGTAAGATTAATGTCAGCAAAGGACATCTTTCCAAGGCTCTCAACCCATCAGTCTGAAAGCCCGGGATCGGTAACATGTGCGCATCATAAGCCACTAAGGATTGATGAGATTGGAAAGAAGGCCAGGCGGTTCCTCGAGCGGGAGACCCAAAGCTTTAAACTATTGCGGGCCAAGGTAGATCACGGGACCCAGCCGTCCAGTGGCCTGCTGTGACTGCAGTCCGTGTTGGCTCGCGGGACCTGGCCCTCTGCTGTCTGGCTGGGACCACAGTCCGTGCTGGCTCACAAGCCGCTGTGGACCAAGAGCCAGCTAGGCCGCCTGGCAACTAACTAGTATCTTGCTTGGCCTCCTAGCAAACAACTAGTTTCTTAGGGGGCCTACAACCAGGACAGGCTATGAATTAAGTGCTTGCAGGCCACCATGGGCTAAGAGCATACAACTAAAATCTTGATATAACATAGATCTTCCTACAATTCCGCCTCTCGCGCTATTAACCGCATCGTGTCCTTATCCATTGCTAGGTCTCCGCCAAGTTGCATAAAAATCATATTGCTTCTATCCTTAATCACCACCTTAAAATACTATGCTAGCGTTAGCTTCCGCCCATTCTTGTCATAGAACGTAGCCTGTTGGTTTCTTGCCTCCTTCCTTGCCACTTATTCCACCTTTAAAGGGTCCGGCCCTTCTATTACCACCTCATGCGCCATCCTCCAATTGCCACTCTCGTCCTGAATATGGAACACGACTATAACTAGTTGATCACTCGCCCCTGCCCGCCGCGGTCGCATATCCTGCGCCGGCCGTTCCATAATCTAAGGCGTGAGCTTCTTTCTGCTGCGCCGTTCACTCTTACTCTACATGGTCGCTGTTGTTACTGGTGGCGCTCCATTATCAGACACCTCTATTAGATCACCATCCTAGTTCGTAAAGTCAAGCCAAGTAACCACTTTCTCTGCTTGAGCTGTGCTCGCTTTCAGCCATTTTCTAGAATGGCCAGGTAAAGTCCTCTTGGCTCTGGCCAGATTCGCCCGTTCAAGGAGAAGGGTGGTGGCACTCTTGGGAGGAACAGCTGGGGGCAAATCAGCTGGGACCATGGACAATTGATATTCCACTGCTATATCACCTGTCTGACTTCCAGAGGTTGATACGCCTGATGGAACTGCAGGCGGTGACATCTAGGGAGATCTTTGGTCCACCAAGTTCTCCCCTTCTAGAGTGTCTGCAAAGCCTGCCGCCTCGTGAGAGATATTAAAGCAAACCTGGCGCCCCCTTATGGCCCCTTTATTAACAGGCATATATTCTGATCGCGGACTTTCTAAGGCCTCTTTAAGTTTAATATTAATAGCCTCAGCTCACATAGTTATATAGTTAGCATCCTGCTTTATTAGTTTTACCATTAAAATCTTTTAAATCTTGCTGGTTTTTGCTTGCAGCCACTGTCTCTACTTTATGGCACCCGCTTAATAACTATGAACTAGGGGATTTTTATTTGCCACCTCTCCTAATGGTTGTGGATTAATATTATGTTTTAGTGGAATTAATACCTTACTAAAAGTCTCCATGGTTTGTCCTGCTAACAGCATTACAATATCCAACAGATGAAGCTTAGTGACAGGCCAATGCTTGTTGCTTGAATCTACCTGCCTATTAGCTAGTAAATTGGCAGCCTCTAACTGCGCTAAAGTCACCACTTGCTTAAGAGCCACTTGCTAACCTAGCTCCTAGTTTCTAATTATCCTCTATTCCACGTTGGCCTGGAGTATGTCGTCCACTTGTTTATCACTAGCTTCCTTAATTTTTTCACTAGCTTTTGCCATCTTACCCTTGTGCTCCATTGGCCTCTCATCCAGTTGTGAGATCCGCGTTGTGGCCTCTGCTAAGGTTCCTATGCCCGCGTGCTATACCCTCCCCAGCCCAGTTGCTTGTGACGCAATCTAGGATTCTCCATCGCTCTCCCATTGGAGTGGTTCTTCCATGACCACGTCCTAAGAATCTCGTTTGGTGACACTTTTACCTCTTTCCTTGCTTGCCTGCGCGATCTCTACTGCATTTGTAGGAGCGTTTGGCCCTATCTCCCTGCCTTGGCTGGCCTGTTCATCTGGGTCGCTTGGCGCTATTTTTGGGGAAGATTCAGTGGTGAGGGCGTTGTCCGGCCTAGAATCTCTCTACGCCGCCCACTTCCCCGCTTCCCTGCTTATATGGTCGAGCGTTAACTTGAGCTCTCGCTCTACCTCTCTACGCTTATTATTCACCCTTGGAGATCAAGCCTCCCTGGCGGATGGCTCTTCCGCTCCATCTGGGAGAGTTTAATCATCCTAATAAGAAGCTGCCTCCGAGAGCTTGTTAATTTCTATGTGAGTGACTGTTGAAGCGCGGTAAAAGTCACTCTGGAAGCGATCTGATTTTTCCGCCTTGGGATTGTAATCCTCTTCTATGTTATCAACCATTAACTCTTCGTGACTCTCAAGCAAGAACACATCTACACTTTGGGCATCAGACTGAGCATCCTCCATATTGAGATCAGTGGGTTCCGGGACTATCAGAGTCTGATCTTCAGTGGCCTCTGATTGACTTGTGACTCGCAGCTCCCATCGCTCCCGTCACTCTTGCCATTAACGCTCCTTCTTCTGCTTTTGCTCTCTTTGTTCTTGGCGTACAGCCTCGTGAGAATTACGCTTATAAGCCTGGCCCTTATTCCTTCCCTGGTTAGGAGATACAGCTGGAACGTTTTCCAAGTCCAAGCCCTGGGAAACAAAGAGTGGCGAGCTGGGGCGCGAATCGTTTAAGGATGGGCTCCCCACAGGCCTGACTGGTGGCGTGTCTGGCAGGCGACCAAAGAAGGCAGAATAAATGCATTGTCTTATAAACAAAGTTGTTACTTTGCCACCAAGATGCAAATTATTACTATTTAAGTTATTAAGAAAGAGGAACAAAGAATCCTGCTTCTGGTCCTTACAGTGCGGAAGGCCACGTCACACCTTGGGCTTAGGTTCTTAATTCCTAATTAGTTTATAAGAGGAATGCTAGTCAAGAGGAATTGCCTCAAAAAAACAATCACAGACTCGGGTTATAAGAGATTCAAAACTCTTATGGTCATAATAATAAATCCCTGGCTGCCAGGCTTTTAGCAAGACTTCGCGTGCCATCTAGCAATCAGGCGACTACTTGGCTAGTTGCTAAATTAGTGGGGAGTTAAACCCAAGTCACTATGCGAGCATAGCCAAGCCATGTAGAACCATTTTATCAGCCTTCTTACAATCTAGTTTGGCCAATAAGTCATCACTCCCAGAGGGTCTAGGCATCTTTGGATAGTGGCGCATGGCGTAGAGCCAAAGTTGCCAATACCCTAACTCTGCCTAGTCAGTTTAAGTGCCAGATTGCTGCTGGAAATCAATCTCTGAGGTTTGGATAGTGCAGTACTAAGTGCCATAATCCAGTTGGAAAATATGCATAAGGGCAATCTTAATGGAAGGGTAATCTCTACTAGGGACCACCTGCCACTTCATGCAGTTTGCACATGCCTCAAGGTACCACATGTTTTAGAAAAAATAATCTAATAAGGAAATAATTATTTTCCTCTTTTTAAGTCTCTTCCAGATGTCCTTTTACTTAAAGGAGGTAAAATTTTAACATACTGCACCACTAAGAACTAGGCCTTCCACTTCTGTTGCATCTTATAAAAAGACTCCAGGAGCCTTGCCTTGCAGCCTAGCAATGGTCTGCGGGTCTAGCTTCATTATCTTCTCACAATTGTAACTTAAGTAATGCAACCACTCCTCCAACAATGAACTTAACCCATGAACAATTTCCTTCTCGCTTAGTATGGATGCAGATGTTAAGGTGAGGGCTGGACATACCTTGTTACAGCTTGTTGCAAGCACTTTAGGGAGCAAACCAAATTTCATTCCCTGTAATAATAAGGCGGGAATCATGCGCTGTTGGTTGAAGGCGGCACGTACTTCTATTTAGGAAGAAAGCTATCTAAATTATTTAACTTTATTTAGCAAGAGACGTGCCATTTATTAGTTTTTAAAATGTGTATTCCCTTTATATTAGTACTGGCGAACTTTAAGATACACCTCTCTATCACTTGGAATCTTTTCATTTGAATACTCATCCACAAGGGCCATTAATAGGGTGGCACTAATATCTTTACTAGGATTATTAGAAGTTGAAAGAGATGATTATAGCCTTAAGGAAGGGTTGATAGAGTAGGTGGCTTCATACTATTAAGATAGAGATTAACCGCCCACCATTATTCAGCAGGTGGGAGCTGTTCTTTCGCAGCCTCCAAATAATGTTGGCCGTGAAGGCGCTGTATCTAACCCACTGGGAATTTAAGGAGAGGGTATTAATCTAGCAGACTAGTCTTTAAGCTGCGAGCCATTACTCCCACTATTTAAAGGGCCACAGCCAAATACTATTATAATATAACTACTGTGACATGGTTTTAAATATCCAACCATTAACAACTATCATAACAGAAGACCTTACTCAGCTATTCCACATTTTTGGGATCTAGCTCTTGGGATATGGATGCATGTAAAACAATCTAGTTAATGTATACTTTTATAGTACCTAGGTATTTTAAACTCCGCTCCTAAGCTAACTGGAACTCTATGGGAGTTAGTATTATTTAATCCATAATAACAGCCACCAAAAAGCAAAGAGATTTAACATCTAAGAAAAGAGAAACAATTTGCTACCCTCTAGTTTAAATAGTCTAGTCACGTTTGGCAATCTAACAGGGGTTACTGATTTAAGCGGGTAACAAAAAAGCCCAACTCCTCCAGCAAGGCCCTGGGGCTAGTACCCACCTCACTATCAACAAATCAACAGCTTCCCCATTCAACGTCCGGACTCCCTGGGGGCCACAATGACTAAATAATAAAGCGGGTTAGAGTTAAATCAATCCTATATCTATCGCACCTCGCTGAGGAATAGCCAGAGAGCCCTTTCTGATTGGGTTTACCACGGAATTTGTATAAATAATAAGATTAATCAACGCTAGGCGCTCCACTGTCATACCAGGAGACACACTGATGAGAAGACACAATGGACCCAAAATATCATACACTTCCCTAGAACGCCCCCCCTCCACACGCGCGACCTGGCCCACAATCAGGGAGACGCAAGGGAGTTAAAGGCCCGGATTCGAATCACCCTAGGAAAACCATTTAAGGTCCACTTAAAATATTTGGTCTTCTACAAGTTGTTAACTCTAAAAGTTATGCAACTATTATTTTAAGAGACCAAGAGTCTCCCTGGGATATATTCTAACCAGTCTTTAGCTGCAAGCTTGCTAGCAAAGTAACTACTACTATACAAAAATCTCATCCTTATTAGCTAAAAGCAATCTAAGAGTATCCCCTAGAGTGCTCTAGACATGTTTTGCAACTCTTTTGTACCATCCAACATGGAAATATCCTCTCCGCCATAGAATATTATTAGGACGGGGACAGGCTTTTCACCTTGGTAGAATATTATCCTCTCACCCTTAAACACCTTGTTAGTCTTGGTCCTAATCAAGCCATGCTAGGTGTGATCATATCCCAGGTGCATTACTTAGTAGTTATTGTGGGATGACTTTTACTAACATCTAGAGATCCTTAATGGCTTATATTACTTAATTACAGCTGGTTTTTAGCATACCAACCTAATCTGCTTAAACATCCTCCTGGCTCCGAATGGAACTATTAAACTAGGTAATATTCATACTCAATAACTAGAAAGATATCCCTAACAAACGAATAGCAGTATTGGAACGTTGTGTTCGGCACGCCCCTGGTCAGTCCCAAATATCTATGATTAATGCTGTAGCTACCATTATAATGCAGCTCATGCAGAGTTACAAGATGGATAATGGGATAATTAGGGTTGACAACATTGACCATTGGCCTCTGGACTCCCAAGCATTTGGATTTTTAGAGGCGACATCCTCTGCTCAGTCTGTCAACACCCTGATGAAGGCGGGTATTTTCCCCTAGGAGTGTTGCCTTCAACTTACAGTTTATAGCATCCATTTGTGGCCAAACAGCATTTACTAGGCTGCCTTGCTACTTTGGCTCGCCTGGCCCCGATTGCGACAAAGACGTTTTATACCTACCCTGTGTGACTGGTCCAGCCGCCATATGACGCAAAATTATGTTCAGATGCAGTTCTGACACATGTTTGCTTGTTTATATGGATTATGGTGCGATCTTATATCGCGGGAAGTGGTTGTTTAGAACTGAGTATGTGCCGCATTTAAGGTCAAAGCAGGAAATTAAAGAAGGAAATCTAGAACCACTCTTGGCAGACTGAGCTCCATGCAATGAGAAAATAGTTACTATATCTAGATTTATAATCCTGTCCTAGATTAATATTAATTTGAATAGAGCAAATCCAACCCAATATCTCCTCCCAGGCCTTAATGAAGCGTGCTAAGCAAAGGAGTAACCAAAGATACCATGGAGGATCTATTTTCCTCCTCTTACTGTGGCATTTTGCTCTCACCTGGTACCCCAAGTAGTCTCAGTAGGCAATAGTCAGTTTTGACCAATCAGATTTATCCACTATTAGGTGACAAAGGTTTCGGCGGCTTAGTTATCAGGATTACTTTTAACCAATATTAGGACCTTTAATAGCAATCCAGGAGGCCTTTGCTTGGCAGAACAGCATCACAAGAAAATCCTTTAACACAAAAAGACGACACCAAAAGCTGCAATAACAAATCCTCACAGAAGTAACTTCTGCGCTGAGGATCTGGAATTAAAGAGTCCTCAGTCAGGGCCAAAGACTCAGTCTTCCTGGCTGTGGAACTCCTCGTCATGAAAATATTCTTGGAAGTGGGAGTCCTCCTGGGGAGACAGGTCCTTGCTCGCAAAATTTACCTCTAAACAATGAATCGTAATCCTGGCGTTCTCATTCAACCCCTCGGCTGGTACTCCAGCTCAGAAAGTTTGACACGCTCGTGGAGGTATCCTCGCACAATTTCCCGCAGGTGAAATCAGATTAAATCCACAGTGGAGACTAAAGCGGCTTGTTTAATATCTATCTTAATATAGCAGTTTTAGGAAAACTTACCTAGAACCTATAGCTAACCCTGCTTGTCTTGAATATAAGGCAGTCTCTCAACCAGCTTGCTGGATGACTCCAGCGCAACAAGACTTTCAAAATGTGGAACCCCTTAATAAAGACATGCCCTTTTGTGCTTCCCGAATTGTTGCTTATCACATTTAAGATCACGTGCGACGTAGATGGAGATATGAAGTATCTAGGCATTTAGTCTTTATTAGCTTTACTAGTGTTGCGCTGCAAATAGGGAACATAACATAGCCATTATCCATGGTATTATCTTCAAGCAATTGATTTAGTTGTTCCTGGGCTGATATGGCCATGTCTAGCTAGTCAGCAGCTTTCTAGAGCAATAATTAGATAAATAGTCTTACCCTTGGACTCCACCTGCCATACCAAATGCACATGGTGAACCTGGGACGTACAAGTATTATAACCATAGATTATTTTCTTAACATATGGAATCACGGCCGCAATCCTAATGCTGCTGGCAACGACAAGAGCACTTTTGCAATAACTAACATCCTTGCTAATTCCATGCGGACTAGAGAATAATGCCAAGAATGAAATTAAACTATCTGGAACTGCTTGGACATGATGGAGGAGGTCTTTAGAAAGGCCTTAACGCGGCCACACTAAAAGCTTAAAGGTATTCTGGTTACCCCAGGACCATAAGGTGACTGCAAAAGGATGTGTCTGTGTCCATGCCCCTAGACCGACCCCTGGGATCCAGAGGTTGATGTATTAACCAGCGTCCACTTTGAGCGGCCAAGGCAAGCTCAAACAGACCCTAATAGCAGACATGGTGCCATTATCACCACCCTCCTTGGTAGCCCCTTGGTATGCATATGATAATATTACTCTTGGAGCACCGCGACCCGCAAGCAGGCTATTTTAATAGAGGAAAAAGAGCAGTGGTACAACGAGATTTAGCCCAAGGAGTGCTAGGGTAATAGTGAGGTACACTCCAGGAAGACGATCCTAAATGGGGAGATGGCGCTAAATGCTGTAGACAAAAAGCCCTACCAGAGCCTGATATCCCCAGAGGAAGACCTTGTATGACCAACAGCGACACAAGGGAAGGGAAAGGAGAGTCAAAGCGCCTAAAGATCCAGCACCCTGCCAATATTAGCATGACCATAACTCTCTGGTCCTTGAGACTTACAATTATAGTATAGAGGTTTCGTGACTTGGAAAGCAGAAACTGGGGCCCCTTGGCCAGGCTCATAACAATATAGGCAGAGATTAAGACAGTAGCCATCCAGCTGTCGCGCGGTGGATCTTTTGGCAGGTCTATAAGTAAATCCTGAGGAGATCAGCCAAGGAGCTGATGTGAATCATTAATAGAGGGAAGATCAAATTAATAAGAGCCAGGGTCCCTGCCTAATGGCTAATATTAGTCATCGCCCCCGCCTGAAAAAAGACTAGGAAGATATTAATCGCAATATAGGTTATATAAAGGAAAACTTCGGCCCTTGTCCAAGGACTAAGGAATTGGTGCTAAGTAACAAGCATAGGGAGAGTAAAATGTTGTGATACAGGAATAGTGAATAAATGAGTCCTATTGGAGAGAAACACCAGAATCCTGACTAGGAAAAATAAGGTAAATATGCCGCCAGCAGCAATCGCATAAAATATTAAGGCATCCATCTTGGGCAAGCAAAGGAAATGAATAAAAAAGTAGATGTGGTTCAAAGTAAGAGTCTTAGGAGGAGAACTTATAGTGTTCCTATATAAGGCCTTACCAGGGAACAACCTTACTATGGCGATAGCTTGCTGGGGAATTCCATATTATTGCACTGTGAAGGATTCAAGGGCTCGTTGTGAAACCTACTTAAGGAGTTATTATCTTGTATTTGGAGGATCTGTCTCCATGATAATTAACAGCACTAGAGATCACAGCCATGGCCTAGAAAGCACCATGGGTAAAAAAGCACTAGTTAGAAACTACTTAGGCAAAGTCTTACTAGCTCTACAAGAGAAGGAAGGGAATATTTAAAAAAGCTGTAGAATTCAGCCTTAAATACAAGTTAGATATTTTTGTTGCCGTTTGGATCCAGAAAAGCAGTTAGATATATATCTTTAATTCATCCACGCGGGCCGACTGGATTAGCATAATATTAGACTTGGTAAGTTAGATGTTATCTTTCCTATATTCTTAAAGTGCAGTATTAATAGGACCAGGGGGGATGTTTCCCTAATCCAATCTAGTTAATAGTGGGGGATATTTTATAAGGACCTGAGGCCTGAAGGGGTTGTGATAAGTGTGAAAGGGTATAAAGGCACTTAATAAATAATATTAATAATAGAATCCATGCGTAAATTAATAGTTAGGTTAGTATTATAGATTAATACTAAGTTGCAAAGTCTCTGCCTTTATAAAGGGAGGATATCCTTCCATGTGCTAAGTTAGCTCCTGGCTAACTTAGTTTGTGAAGTTCTAGCTATCCTTTATATATTTATAGTAAGGGTCTTATAATTACCCCCCCCTTTTAAGGTCTTGGTCCCTTAAGACTTGCTTGTAACCTTTAAAAAACCTTTTATAAGTGCTAAAAACCCCTTAGGAAAAAAATTCTCTTAGCTTATAAGTAAGAAAAAGGTATTACACTCCTATAACTAACCCCTAGTCCTATAAGTAGACTAGGAATTACAGGTTTTATAACTATAAGGTCCATCCTTCGCGTGAATTTATTAGCCATGGAGTAGTGTTAGGATTCTGCCTGTAAAGTTGCTAATTCCTTGTAATATACTATTAGCCATACTAGTATTAGGTTACCTCTTACAAGAAGGGTATTAGGAACCATCCCTTGTGTGAAGCTATTAGTTGCTTAGTAATATTAGGATTCCACTTATAAGGTTATTAAAGTCCTTGCAAGGCACTATTAGCTATACTAGTATTAGAGTACTTGTCGCAAGGAGGGTGTTAGGAATTAACCCTTATATAAGGCTATTAGTTGCTTGGTAATGTTAGGATTCCACCTATAAGGTTATTAAGTTCCTTTATGCCTGCTTCCCTTGTCTTCTTATAGTCCTATAAAAGATGTAGAAGTTACTAATTAGTAAGGTAAATATAATATTATAGCTTAGAAGGTTCTAGCTTATGGTAAAGAAATAAAAGGTTCTAGTAAATACTAGTTATGGCTGCCTTTAGTAATATTACCCTAATATAAATACTAGCTTATTTCCTGCTATAACTCTTTATTTATAACTCCCTTCTCCCTACTAGTCTTGCCCTCCCCCTACTTTTTATAAGGTAAGCTTCTTCCTATACTTGCATGTTACTACTTGCTTGTATATAGTTGCTTTCTTATATATTTTACTTATGTATAATTACTTGTGTTGCTCACTAATTTTACAAGGTAGATATTAAACACCACCACCCCCACTGCTGCTGCCACCACCACTGCCACTGCTGTTCCTCCAGCTAGGCTGCGTGTCTTGCAGTAATTAATAATTATTAAGCAAGGTTGTTTAGCGCACTAGCCAAACCACCTCTATGCTATCTAGATCCCTGCGTGGACCATGCGCGGGATTAACCTTATATTTCTAAATATAACATGGGCACCTGCTAATAAGGTAAGTCTACCTATTTTCTATAAGTATAAATGCCCTTGCTAACCTTATGCTAGCTCCCTATAAACTTTTAGGTTTTAGGACTCCCTCCACTGCAAGGACCTCTTATAAGGGCATAATAGGATATTAATCTACCAGCGTGGAGCACCCTCCTAGAGTAGGCTAGTTCCTGCTTTGTTAAAGAGCCCATGGCTATATACTATAAACCTTATACAGCTATAAATCCTATGGTCATTCCTGGCCTATACCCTTGGATAGGCACGCAAGCCCTGTTAAACCAAGAGCTAGTATAGGTGAACTAGCTAATCCTTTACTATATTACCTAGTATGGTAGTAGGAATCCCTACTAGCTTGCTATTTAGACCTAGCTCTATAAGGCCTTCCTTATATTATAAGTGGGTAGATAGCCACCAGCTAGTTCTAAGTGTATAAAGTATTATACTAACCCTAATATAATGCCCTTTAGTCCTTGCATCTCTAGAGGTATTAGGTAGAAATATAATAACTACCTCTTTTATAAATACTATAACTACTCCCTATAGTAGCTAGCCACGCAAGGCTTGCATGTGGTTACTCCTCCTAATTATATTAAGCCTAGCTCTATATTACTAGCTATAATATACCCTTGCACTATCTTCTACTATAACCCTATTCTAAGCTTAATAACTTATTTATAAAGCTATAAGTTCTTTCTTGCCTAAGCTTGGTACCTTTTAAAAAAGTACTACCACCCTTAACCTTTTATAGTTATTATATGCACCCCTAACTAACTAGGTAATATTAGTAGCTTAATTCCTTATTAGTAGAGTGGTAAGTGCCATAGGCCCCCTATATAAACCTAGGTATGGGAGGAATGGTTATATATTTAGTTATAAATATGCTTTTTACCCCTATAACTATTAAAGTCCTTCTTTATTATAAATTAAATAGGGTTTTTACCTTTTATAAACTTTTCTATATAGCCCCCTTTTATAGGAACTTTGCCTTATAAACTTATAGGTGCTATATATTTTTATATAGTTCTTTGCTAGGCTCTATATAGCCCTTTTATTTTATAAGGACCTTTATAAAGTCCTTAATACCTGGTCCTAGGATATCCTTAATATTATATAGTTAATTATCCTTATTTATAAACCTGGTCTTAAACCTATCCTATATATTTAGACCATCCATTTCCTGGTACTCGCGAAGTATTAATATATAGAAGATATTATATACTTATAGTCCTGCTAGTAACTTTATATAATAGGCACTCTTACCTATCCTTTTAATTACTTTTTATAGTCCTGCTTTAAGCTAATTAAACTTCTTACTTAGTTATATATGTGACTAGTTTATATTAGAAACCTAGATATAGTTACCCACCTTAAAGGTCTTTATAATTCTTTTTTAGTTATAGTGCTTGGCCTAATATTCCTAAGCCTTTATAATCCCCTTTTAGGCTTGCTTATAAATCTTTATTAGGTAAGCAATATAATCCTATGCTTTATAGCCTTCCTCCCCCTTTTCTAGAGGGTCTAATGCAATCACTCGCGGGTCTATTCCATAGACCACGTGAAATGGTGTTGTCCTGATTAATGCTTGCCTTGCATTATTATATATAAACTCTACTAGTAGTAAAAAGTCCACCTAATTATCCTAATTAAAGTTAACATACCCTTATAAGTACTGCTTAAGCATGCTATTCAGGTGTTCTATCTAGCCATTTATCTATAAATAATAGGCTATGCTTATTATATGCTTAATTTGTAAGTAATATATAAAATTAGACTAGAACCCTTTTACAAAGACTAAACCTTGGTTAGTTATAATATTTATAAGCATGCTATGCAGGTAGAACACCTCACAAACCAGGAGGTAGGCTAGTTCCTCCCCCTTTAGTAACTTCCTTGTTAGGACAAGGTGTGCTATCTTGCTTATATAGTTTATAACCACTAGGATAGTATTATAAGCTTCCTACAAGCTATTTAAGTCTTTATGCTTAATACTAGTAGGTAGATTTATAATAAAATCTATACTAATCTACTCCCAAGGGTTTGCAGGGATTAGTAGTGGCTATAATAGCTTATATTATTTACCTTTTTTTACCTATAAACCCTAACACACCCTATAGGCACTATAGTACTCTATAATAAACTTTTATATCTTTAGCTAAAAGAAGTATCTTTAAACAAGCTCTAGAGTTCTTTTTATTATAAAGTAGCTAGCTATTAGGTTATTATATAGCTTTATAAGGATCTTTATCTTTAACTAATAATAATTAGGCATATATAGTTTACCCTAGTAGTAGAGGATCCCTTTATAAAGTTGCTAGCACTTCTAGGGTTATAAGGTACTTTTCTACTTTTCTTACTCCTTCTTATAAGCTTTAAACCTCTAGATTACCTTTAAAACCTGCTATATAAAATTATTATCCATAAGAAACTATGGTAAGCTTTCTAGCAGCCTTTATAATAGGTCTACCTAAAATAGCCCTTCTACCTTATAAATTCTCTAAACTTCCTCTATAGGAACCTTAATCTCTATAAGGGGACTACTATATACTATAGCTACTATTATAAGCATCTCTTGCTTAGATACTCTAGGGAAATTAGTATATGTACTACTACCCTAAACTAGTGTTGCCTTAATACTAGTAATACCCTTATTTATAATCTTAGTAGAGGGTTCCTGGGTATCCTTTATTATTATAAAGCCTAGCTAGGTAAGGAGCTTGCGCTTAGCTCTACCCTATTAACCTTTATAATCCTCCTTGTACAAACCATCTCTTAGATAGTTAATCCTATATAAGGGTCTATTTATAGGGTTTAGTGTCCCTGTGTAATATATAATCTTAAACCTAAACCTAGCTAAGAATTATAACTACTAAATTTATATTTATAAGAGCACCTTACTTAGTAACTAGAAGGTAGTAAGGGCCTTATAGTCTATAATTACCTTAATTTCCTAGTAACTACCTTTAAGGTAGTGCCTCTATTTCTTAAAGCACTTTATAATTATAAGTAATTCCTACTTGCCTATAATATAGTTATGCTCTATATTACTTAGCTTTTATAAATAAAATATAATAGGATGCTAATTATTATCCACATACTTCTAGCTTAGGACTCCACCTAGACCCCCTCTAGATATATCTATCTCTATTTATAAGACTAGGTCTTCTAGAAAGTGGTTTAACTTAACTATCTCCCTAAACTTCTCCTTAAGAAGCTATACTACTTTATAGGCATCTAGGGTTATAATACTAGCCCTATTCTTTACTATCCTTGCTGGCCTATTTATTAGCTTGTAAAGGAGGTTAGTTAACACTATAATAATTAAAGAATAACCTATAATAAACCTCTAGTACTAGTTTATAAAACCTAAAAATGCTAGGATCTTATGGACTATTTTAGGCATGGGCTACTCTATAATAGTAGCCACCTATAAGGGCTCTCTATCTCTACCCCCTATAGGGTGATAATATATCTAAGGAAGTTAATCCTTTGTATTATAAAGGTATATTTACTTTGCTTATAGTAGAGCCCTGCTTCCTATAACCTTTATAAGACCTTATAAACATGCTTCTAGTATTCTTCCACATTTTATAAGAAGATAATAATATTATTAATATATACCACCACATAGATGTCCAGGAGGTTGCAAAACACCTAGTTTATATATCCTTAGAATATTATAGGTGCATTAGTTAACCTAAATAGCATGACTAAATATTTAAACAGTCTATACTTTATATGGAAGGCTGTCTTCCACTTATCCCCCTTTATAATATGGATATGATTATATGCATTATAAAGGTTAAGCTAAGTATAAATCCATGTGCCACTTAGTCGCCTGATAGTCTTATTAATTAAAGGAAGGGGGTAGTAATTCTTAATTAAAATAGTGTTAAGCCTATAAAAGTCCATGTAAATATAGACTCCCCTATCCTTTTTAGGCGTGTATAATAGTAGTGCCCCTGTAGATAACTTTAAGGGTTAGATCTAGCCCTTTACAAGCATGGTTTAAATATACTTATAAATGGCTGCCATCTCCTATGGAGAGTAATAGTAAAAAGGCCTAAATAGTAGCTCCTTCCTACCTACTAGCTTAATCCATAAGTTAACTCCTTTATAGTAGGGAGGAAGCTCCTTGGATTCCTTCTCTAAGAATATACTTATAAAGTCCTTGCACTATTCTAGTAAGTTATCCTTTATAATAACCTTTTTTATATCTACTATGCTAACCTAGAACACCTTATTAGGGGCTTTATAGGTAGAGTTAAAGAAGTCCTTTATAAATATAGCCTTAATCTTAGGACTATCCCTGTAGAAGGTATATTTCCCTTTAGCCTAGTAGGTCTTTGGGTTATGTATCCTAAGCTATAGCATCCCTAGAGTTACTTGTTCCATATTTAGGGATACTATTATAAGGATCTAGAATTCCTTCTAGACCCCTTACAAGTCTTGGAAAGTAATTAATACTTTTAAGACTCCTTTATTTTAAAGCTTTCCTCTATTTATGGTTTGCGTGAATAATTAATATAGGAGGATATCCTATCCTGCCTGCTTCATAAGTAAGGATAGGACTATATTAACCTTACTCCCACTATTAATTAGGGCCCTATAATCCATAGTTACTCTACTAGGTAAGGTAGCCTTTATAAGGAGGATTATCCTCTCCTTTACTAGCTATTTCCTTTCTAGTAGTGGTTCCTTTACTTCTATTATAGCTATAGTTATAGGTACCTTATATTATTCCTACTTCTTCTACCCCTTCTTCTTTATAAGGTTAGGGCAGTCTAGTTTAATATAACCTAATTTCCTATATAAGTAGCATTGCATGCCACCCTTATAGTTATTCTAGTATTAGTATCACAGCGGGAGCCTCAGGCATCTCCGCGAGGGAACCGAGGCAGAACCGCTCGGTTCCCGAACCTGCCTGAGGCCTCAGGCACCAAGCGGCGCATTGTTCCTCTGATCAGGAACCACATTAGACCCAATTAGGACCCAAGTAAGACCCCTTAGCACTGCTATAAAAATAAGGCCTCTAGAATCACTAAGCTTGCTAATCCTCAGTAATTCATTTCTAAATCTAATAGAATATAGCTTCTCTTTCCTATTTTATACAGTTGTTAAATCCTAACATCTTATCGCCTGCTAGGACCTAGCTCCAAGTGACAACCAACTGCTATCTAACATTGATCTAATCTCGCCGCTTACAGTTCAAATCACTTCCCAACCTAGCAACCACCAGGATGGTCAGCACTTGTTCCAGTTCCCAAGCCATCCCAACCAGCGGTCCCGCTGGCGGCCCCCCGCTAGAGGACCCTTGGTCCCAGACAGTCATTCCAGACTCCCAGCCAGCGCAAGCAGGGGAGAACCCCCCTTTACTGGAGCCCGTGGAGGTCCTCCTAGGACCATCTGCTATTGCGCAAGGCAAGCAGCCCACCCACGGCACCCCTTTAGGATCCCCTGCGCCTAAGCAACAGGCTAGAGTGGCAGGAGCCCCTAGAGGAGGATCTAATCCTAATAACAGCAGCTCTAATTAAACTCCTACGCCCGGGAGAAGGATCTTGCTGCCATTCCATAACCAACAGGGGACCATGTTGCCCCCGTTAGGAGACACCTTAATAAGCCAGATTTTCTAGCAGCTTACTAATAACCTTTAGATACTCAGTAAGCGCGTTAACCAGCCCAACTACAGGCCAAAACTGGAAGAGATTCCCATCTATTATAGTAAAAACCTTAGGGAATAGTATATGTGGACCGCCAACACCAAGGATTAGCACGCTTACTACTCGTGGAAATATAACATAAAAGAGTCTTGGGTGCTTCATGGCGTCAGCCAGTACAATTATAAAATCAAGCTCACCTGGCGTACCTGCATGGACTACCACAATCCTGCTAACCTAGAGCCAACCTAGGAAGAGCTTAAATAATACCTTAAGACCTAGGCTAATCCCAAAGCAGACCAAATATAATAGGCTGCTTTTTATATGCTAAATAAGCAGCAGGGAAGCTAATAGGTATATAACTAGGGCACATGGTGTTTTAAAATTTAGGAATTTCTTAAGAAACCTATATTTTATATCCAGCTCTTTATTAAAACACTTTATAATAACCTGTAGAAGGAACTCACAAGAACATCTAACAAGTTCTCTTTAATTACTAATATAATTAAGGTAGCTACGCGCTACCAATCCATCCTTAATCATAAAAAAATCCACTCTAGGCACTAGCCACCACGCGTGGAGACCACTATGGTTCCAACCAGCTCCTAATATAATGCTAGGTTAAACAAACACAAGTAAGAGGGTAATAATAAACCTAAGGCTACTTATTATCCTAGGCAAAAGGAATTACTAAACCCAAGCATAACTAAAACCTAAAAGGGAAATAAAAATTTCTATAAATATTATAATTAGCTAAGAGATAAGTAAAGGAAGGAGAAATATTACTTTAATTATAATAAGGTTAGTTACTTTGCTAGTAAGTGCCTAAAGGCAAAAAACTTATTGCAGCCTCGCGGCTCCTAGTTAGGGATGTCAAGTACTCCTTAACCCTAAAGTGACCCCCCCATAAAAGCTACGTCCCAGGAGGAATAGGGGTTATTTACCTTAGAGCTTATAATCCTGCGTGAATTAGAGGATCCTGGCGCCTTCCTAGTTCTTGGAACTGTTAATTTGCTTATAAATAGGGTAAAACACCTTGTTAAGGCGCTGCTTAATACTAGGGCAGATAATAATTTTATTTCCTTTTAACACCTTTCGCAATAACAGATTTCTATAATGGACAACCAGATGCAGCCCCTGGTATGCATTTGCTATGCTAACAGGTCCCTAGTGGCTTGCTATGGTAGCCTTAAGGTAATATCTGAAATCTTTGATTAGGAAAATAAGACCCAATCCTTTAATATAAAATATTATATTATTAACCTTTCTAATAATAACTATTAGGCTATTTTAGGACGATAATGGCTAGGCCAAGTGGACCCTAACATGGTCATCTTAGCCAGGACCTGGTGATATTAACAGGGGATTCCAAAGATTATTATTGAAAAACCTAAGCATTTTGCCAAGCACATGCGCAACACGCTTATAATAATAGTAATGCACTAACTAGAGTCTAAGATTAGCACACTGGAGCTCCTAATTTAATATTAGCACTAGGAGCAAGTATTCTCTAAAGGCAAGGTGGCCACCTTGCTAGATGATAAGACGTCCTATAAGATCCTGCTGGAGTCTAGTAAGAGCCTACCATATGGCCCACTCTACAGCCTATCATAACACAAGTTAAAGGTCTTGCGAGAGTATTTTAATAAAATGCTTGCTTACAGCTAGATATATTAATTAACCAGTCCTGCTAGAGCCCCCATGCTCTTTATTTAGAAGCCTAACAGATCTCTATGGCTCTGCATGGATTACAGGGGCTTAAACATAATTATACCTAAAAATTAATATCCTTTGCCATGTATTAACAAGATAATAGACTACTTGGTTAACGCGAAATTCTTTACCAAGCTAGACCTATAAGATGCATATCATCACATCCAGATCCAAAGGGGAGACAAGTAAAAGACAGTATTCTACATAAGATATAGCTATTATAAATATATAGTCATGCTATTTGGCCTTTATAATACTCCTGCAACTTTTCAGGCCTATATTAATAAAATAATAAAGGGAATCCTTAATAAATACTATGTTATATACCTTAATAACATCCTTATTTACTCTTAAACTAAGGAAGAACATGAGTGGCATATTAACAAGGTCCTGTCATGCCTCTCTTAGGTAAATCTCTACGTAAAGTTATCTAAGTGTAGTTTTCATTAAACTAAGGTGCACTTTCTAGGCTTTATTATAAAACATGATAGAATCCATATTAACCTAGAACGCATTTGGACAATTAGTGATTAGCTGTTGCTAACATCCTTCTATAATATCTAGGTGTTCCTGGGATTTACAGGCTATTTTTAGTGATTTGTCCACCAATATACCTGCATCACGCGCCCGCTTACTAATATGCTCAAGGGTATGGAGAATAGATAAAAGAAGGGTATGTTTATCCTTTTAGGCAATATATAGAGCTCTTTTAAAGAGCTAAAGAAAGCTTTTGCTGGTCCTCTTATGTTAAGGCACTTTAACCCCACAAGGCTGGTAAAGGTCGTCACTAATGCCTCTGGATTTGCAATCACTAGGATACTATTATAACCCATTAATAGGATCACAGATCCCTAAAAGTAATCTAATTAGCAACCAGTGGCCTTCTTTTCCTGGAAGCTAATAAAGGCGGAGGGCTAATATAGGACTCTAGATTAGGAGCTACTCGCCATTATGGAGTTGTTTAAGGTCTGGCGTCACTACCTTAAGGGCGCCCTAATAACAATCCACGTGTAGAGTAACTATAAGAACCTTAAGTACTTCTATTTAAAGAAGATAATAAAGCTTAATACAAGGCAAGCCTGCTGGGCGGAGCTTTTGGCCGCGTATGACTTCGCAATTAAGTACCATCCTGGATGTCTTAATCCAGCAGATGCGCTATTACACCAACAGGATTATAAAGTGGCCTAGGCGGAGCAAGATGTTGGGCTACTACCCATGCTCTAGAGAAAGCTCATGGGCGCGCAGGGCAGTTGGGGCAACGCCAGTGAGCTAGTAGCGGCCCTGATAACCCAGGCAAGAGATCTAGAGCTCTTGGCCCTAAGATTAGTGGTCCAAGAGGCAGCCACTGCAGAGACTATAATAGAACCAATATTATAACCCCTTTAAGATGCGATCCTTCGCGAGCAGCAAAGGGATGCTTTTGTTGCTCGGCATCGCGATGGTGGTAAGGGAAAGAAGGAGGGTAACAAGACTATTAATGTTAAGACTATTGGCAGAGACCATATGGTAGACTAGTGGATGCACAGCAGGCTATTATATTATGGAGACGCTGTCTACGTGCCTCCCTACATGGTATTAAGGCAAGAAATCCTCCGCGTGTATTACAACAACCCATTAGCGGGTTATTTTAGTCATAACAAGACTTTTAACTTGCTTAAATAGAAGTTCTACTAGCCCTAACTAAGGACTAACATGGAAGAATATGTTAAGAGTTACCCTATCTATTAAAAGATAAAGGTGCCCTATTGGCTGCCTTAGGGGAAGCTAGCGCTGCTCCTAGTTCCAGGTGGTGCTTAGCAGGACCTAATAATAGATTTTATTACAGGACTACCACCATTAGCCTAAAACAGGACCATGTATAATGTAATATTAGTTATTATGGACTAATATACTAAAGTAGCTAGATATTTCCCCACCACTTCTAAAGTAAATGCTAAAGGCCTTACTAATTTATTTCTTTAAGAGATTATTTTTAAAACAGGCGCCCTATAAAGCATTATTACTAACCAAGGTTCGCTATTTACCAGCACATATTAGTTATAGTTCTGCCAGGGACTTCGCATTAAAGGCTAACTAAGCACCATGTTCCACCCGCAGATGGACAGACAGACTAAACGCCAGAACCAAATGCTAGAAACGTACTTACGGACCTTTATAAACTTCCAGCAGAGTAACTGGGCCAACTGGCTGGTAATAGCTAAATTTGCTTATAATAATGTGAAAAACGCCTCTACAGGCTATTTGCTGCTTATAGCCTAGCAAGGACTTGATCCAGAGCTGCCTGGCGCAGAAGGCCTGTCAAAAATGGTCACAAACGCTGCCGTTGAGGATCACCTTAAAGGCATCGCGCAGGTACGTGCTTAACTTAAAGAAAACCTTTAGACTGCTACCACGCGCCAGTTAGTAAACTACAACAAGCGCCACTGGGAGGAACACTTTACAGTGGATAAAGAGGTCTTACTTTTAACCAAAAATATTTGATCCTGGAGGCCTAGCAAGAAGCTAGACCAGAAATTTAAAGGCCCTTTCTATATTAAAGATGTTGTTAGTAAGCAAGCTTACTAATTAAAACTTCCCAAGTTATATAGTTGTATCCACCCTGTCTTTTATGTCTTACTGCTAAAGAAGTTCACTTGGCGCCCTGGCGCACCTATACTAGATCCCCAGCCCATTATTATAGACGATAAGGAAGAATAGAAGGTGGAGGAGGTCCTTATGCACCAATTCTACTACCAAAAGCTGTAATATCTTATTAAATAGAAAGACTGGCCCAGCTACAAAAACTCCTAGGAACTAGTGGAGAACCTTGCCAATGCAAGGGAGGCTATAAATAATTACTATAAGCAAGTTAGACTCCCTGTGGTATAGCTATGGCGCTCTCCCTAATGGTCATGACCTTTTTATCCCATAAGGTTTTTGGCTTAACCAATGGTGGAGTAATGGCGTAACCCTTCCTTATTTTCCCACGCGGGTTTAAGGTTTAATAGGAACGTCCTTGCCTTTCTTTATAACTTATAAGGATGCAAGCATATTAACAAGGAAAGAACTTCTCCTATTTTAAAAGACTAAGTACAGGAACAGGCCTAAAGGCTAATAAAGGCGCGCCAGCGCGCTAACCAAGCCCTGCCTAAATCACCCCCTAATCCTCTGTCTCCTCTAGGGTTAGGGCATCCTTAGATACCTGCTCTTTTAGTTTATTTAGAACCAAGAGAAGAAGGTTATATTAATTACAACCTAGGTGGTTCCCCTTTAGGATCCTAGAACAATGGCTCTTTGCTAACTTAAGCCAATCCTTCAGGTCCAAGGAGGCTGTAACTCCCTGGACAGTGGCGCCCAAGCCCCTGACCCCATCCACCAACACCCGCGCCCTAACAGGCAGCCGCAGGCAGGCCTTCTTCCTTGCTTGGCAAGCTGAGCAGGTTCTCCCTCTAGTGCAGGAGGGCCCGGCAGCCGGTATCCCCTGGGCGTCAAGCACCCAAATTTCCTTGCTATAGTAGTAGCAAGGATATAGCTGCCTAGGATTAGCAATATAGGTCCAAGAGGGGCCTAGGGTAGAAAGAACTTATAGCGCTAGAAGCTAACCCCATTAAGGAGGTGGCACGGGGGCCAGGAAGAGGCGGCCTGGAGGCCAGAGGGGATAGCTTAATGGCTGGAGAAGATAAGTTAAGGGGAGGCGCCGCAAGTGGTAGAAGGGAAGGAGTTACCACAAGTGGTAGAGAAGGGGAAGGCTTTAAATTATTAGAATTGCCAATAGAGAGCTGCTAGAGGCCTAGAAGGAACACATATATTTTTTGTAGCAAGCCGCTGCTTCTTTATATTTTGCAACGCCAGCGCCGCACTGGACAGGACTTTATATTTTACTATTCTAGAATAATTAGTAGGTGCCCGACAAGGGACCAACAGCAAAGCAAATAAGGATTGTCACGTATGGAGAAGAAAAACAGGTGGTGGTAAGGGTAATAATAATTGTATAGTCTATAAAGTTAATTATTTAACTTTTATACCAAACGCCAGGCTACTGCTGCTAACCTAAAGGGGATTTCCCTTATATTATAACTTCTTTATTATGTTTTGGTTTCTCTATTATTATTTACCTATCTGCTATTCTTGTTGTCTTATTGTTGTTCTGCTTTAATAAGGCTCTGGTATTGTTCCATTTTTGGCTTAGCGCGATCCAGGACGGATTGCCTTTGGAGAGGGGGATAGTTGTTATAGCAGGAGCCTTAGGCATCTCCGCGAGGGAACTAAGGCAGAACTACTTGGTTCCCGAACCTGCCTAAGGCCTTAGGCACCAAGCAGCGCATTATTCCTCTGATTGGGAACCACATTAGACCCGATTGGGACCCGAGTAAGACCTAAATTAGGACCTAAGTCAGACCCCTTGGCGCTGTTATAGAAATAAGGCCTCTAGAATTACTGAGCTTGCTAATCCTCAGCGATTCGTTTCTAAATCTAATGGAATACAGCTTCTCTTTCCTATTTTGTACAGTCGTTAAATCCTGACATCTTGTCGCCTGCTAGGACCTAGCTCCGAGTGACGACCGACTGCTATCCGACGTTGATCTGATCTCGCCGCTTACAATTAGCCTGTTTTATAAATATAATAGTTGCCTATCTAGCCCTATGGTAATTATTATCCTCTATAATCAGGTCTTAGTTATAGGGAACCTTTTATTACTTTATTCCCTTGCCTATTATTCTTCTTTCCCTATTAAGGTTAATTATTTCGTGAAGTATTTAACTAGATGCTTGGTTGGAGTTTTATAATAAGGGATATTAATTCTACTAGTATCCTTAGGAATTGGTTTTATTCACGAACCTTCTAGCATACTGTAAATAGGAAAAACTTATAGAATAGCCTTAGAATAATAGCATTTATAAAGTAACCTTTATTACTAATTTCTGCCCACTGGTCACGCCAGTGGCTTAAGTAGGTATAGTTATCCTTACCCTCCTATGGCTTTATATAGATAGCCTTGCTCTAGGCTATATAGTAATAGTCCGCGGGATCTCCTAGCTAATAAAGGAGAAACTAGCAGAAGTTATCCTATATTTATAAAGTATATAGGATATCCTCAAGCTCCTATAACCCTTGGAGTATTAAGTTAAGGTATAGGATTATAAGGTTTAGATAGTCCTTCTTTATATAGTAATTTATTTCCTAAAGGCTCTTATCTTTTATATGAATTTATAGTAATTTGCATAGGTTATTGTATAATACTACTTGTCTTTAGTAGGTAGTTATAAAAGGAGAGGTCTTTTAGAAGAAGGTAGTTACTACACTTATAATTCTAATTAGTTATGCTTATAAAAGGGTAACTAATAGTCCCTTTTAATAATTATAATATATTCTGCTTGTTTATAAAGATTCTTAATAGCTTTAGCTTATTTATAAAGTTCCTTAAGGGACATGTTTTTAAGGTCTTTATAGGGTGTTATATTTATAATACTAGTTATCTAGTTACCCCTATTTATGGAACTACTAGAAGCTAAGGGTAAGGTTACTTTTATATTCTCTAGGCTTATTATCTTTTTATAAGCTAGATAGATTAACTTAGCCCTATTATAGGATAATTCTAGTTAGATAGTCTTATTGCGTGACCTTATCTTGTGAGGTCCAGGTGTTTATTTAGATTATCCCATGGTACATCGGGGTCCAAAAGTCTAGCGACACTTTAGCGCGTTTTGACGCGTCGCGAACTTCTCAACTTTTTCAAACCACCACAACTCCACCAATATGAGAGCTTTCGGTACAGAAATAAGTGGAAATCGTGGTTGGAACGATGAATTATCTCCAGAAGTTCGAGCGGCCATTATATATGGCCTAGAGGCTGGTCAATCGCCCTCTAAACTTGCCGCCCGGTTTAGGGTCCATCGAAGTACAATTTATCGAACCAAGGAACGCTTTATTCTCCACAAAACCATAAAAACTCTGCCTCGAAGCGGTCGGCCTCGGAAGATTAGCCAATTAGGAAGGAGATATCTTTATCTTGAGGCCCGTCGAAACCCTCGAGTAACCTATAGGACCCTCAGCGCAACCACCCCCCACCAGCCCTCTAGGTCCACAATTCGACGTATATTCCACCATTATCGCTTGCGTAAATGGAAGAGCAAGAAGCGCATCTATTTAAA
>MU628319.1:0-34887 GCA_025688815.1 Aspergillus carlsbadensis
GGGCATGTGCATAAGGCCCGGGCGAGGGGGGAGGGGTGGTTTAGGTGGTGGTAGATGGTGGTTCGGTGTGAGTTGTTGGTAAGTACGTAGTACGGGTAGTGGTGGCGGTCCACGGTACTGCCGAGAATTCAGGGTCCAGGTTGATTTCCGGCAACGATACGAGAGGCATGGGGCGCTCGTTTTTTCCTACGTACATCTGCCTCTTGACCATGTCTTTCCACCGCTGTCGCTGTTTTGTTGATCAGAATTAATCTCGCTTCCAACCGATTGTGAAAACAGACTCTCTCTCAACGAGCATCAAGCCCGTCCATCGCATCGTCTAACCCAAACATCTCCCCAGGACACTTAGGCACCGACATTCATAGATTCACAACTCCCTTACAAATCTGCCGTAGAATACTGTAGTGAATTAGGCTCCAAGTTTAAAGCCCGCCAGGCACCCGAATAAGCCGTACCCGCGTCCTAGTAGCGCAACGGATTGGGGGCCAAAACGAACAATTGTCGCTGCATCAATTGAGTTGGACACGGCGCTCAACCTCGATGTCGCCCCTTAACGCCGATGCAGGCGAGGCCTGGATTCGATGCCATTGGGCCGTCCGTCCCTGCAGCGGATCGCTCGGCGCCAACAAGCCCTGATCCTGATCCCCTGGCGGACCGGCCGGCATCTTTGAATCTGTGGTTCGTATATTTTGTTTTATTTTTTTAGTTTGACTTTATACATTGTTCATTAAAATGCAGGTTTGACACTATATAAGACCGCAAATACCCAGCTCAATCCCTCCATCATCAGCTCAATCACCCTCAGAACAAAGCAACAGAACAATCAATCCAAATCTATCAACCAACAAACCCACCAACCACCAAAATGCCTTGCAACGTCATCAACAACCCGAGCTTCGAAGGCGGGCTGGACAGCTGGACCATCAGCGGTCTTGGCGCGGTCGTCACCAGCCCCGTCGCCTACGCGGGCGAGAGCTTCCTGTATACCTCTCTCCCTCTCCCTGCACCCCAACATCTCCAAACAACCAACTAATCTCCCAATCCAGCTCCCTCGAAACCACCCCGGACGCCCCCACAAACACCGTCACGCAAGACCTCTACTGGCTCGACACAGCCAACGTCCACAAACTGACCGTGGCCGTGCGCGTCGAGGGGACGATCCCCGCGCGAAGCCACTGCGAGGTGCGCGCGTACACGGGCGACGACTCCGTGGCCGGCGAGTTCGCGTCGGAGGTCATCGTCGATGGGGACGAGTGGCTCCTCCTGCAGGGGTCTTTTCAGCCTACCGTTCGTGATACGACTATCTCGCTTGTTGGGTACTGTGCGTTTGGGGAGAGCGACAAGGAGTATTTCAATGTGTATTTTGATGATGTTGTTGTTGATGATTGCTGAGCTGCAATAAGGCTTGGAAGTGGTCGGTTAGGGTCGGGGGAGGAGTGGGGGATGAAGAGGGAGAGGGAGAGGGACAGGATGGATGGATGTTGCGTCTGAGAATTTGATATGAATTTTGTATATACGCTCCTTATGCTCGTCAATGCACTAAATGACATGACACCAATTGGAAGCCACCATTATCAAGGTGGGTTACTTACTACTCTTGTGGCGATATATTTCCTCTCCTCTCCTGTTCCTGTTCTGTCAGGCTTTCTTGGGCTTTCTCGTCATGCGAGACCGATCCTGTGTTTCTCTAACTCTACTTTTGACACTACACGAAAGTACCCAGTATGTGACAAGCCATTTATGCCTATGTATAAGAACTTGGCAGCTGGAATTAAGCCAAATGTGATCTAGTTGTAATGCGCATGAATGATCTATTCATGTGCATGCTGCCTTTTTGAGCTACTGGAAAAGTCTAAGAGAACTTGAGTACACTAAGTAAGTCAACTAGACAAGCATACTAAATATCCTAAGCGTTTATACACCCGCGCAGAGTATTTATCCACCACATAATAAAAGATCCTATGAACGACTATCAAATCCGACTCTATCTCGTAGCTGATTCGAAAATCCGAAAATGTGCGTGTTGGTTGGTATCTGACGTGGTGTTTTTGAGACCGGAAATATATAATCTATGCAGTGGGTTGGTTGGTCGAGAAACACAGCTGTATTGCGGCCGAAGCATGGCGTGGTCCACACTGCACAAAACGCACATGATGCAAATACCTAATACCGAGGCTCCCCTAATGTGTAGACCGCTGTTGAAGCATCAAAGGTAGTTGTGGTCCCAATATATAACGGTAAATCAGCCTTGTGCTTCATCGCAACGAGAGTCTCCATTCCGTCCATCGACGGGTTCACAGGGGCTAGTTGGTCCCAGACAATATTTAATACTTAGGTAAGGTTCAATAGGATCACTAGCTAGAGATTCTACGATGGATGGTGCTGTCCACACACAGAGAGCAGAAGATGGTGGTGTATGTACACGTCGTTTCAGTTTTCTTATTCAGCTATGCTTAAGCGGCTCGCGTGTTTCTCTGCCACGTCGCTGAGGTGAAGCTGAGCCTGCAGTTCCTCTTCAAAACGGTCTAGATGAGGGCAGCCGCAGGGCTGATCCCTGGGGCTGAGCAGGGGCTGACACCTAAGCTTTGATGATCGACACCTTGGCAACATCTGCATTTCCTTGTTCGGGGTAGCTTAGACACGCTGGTCAGCGAGCTGAACAGGGCAGTGCGAATATAAAGCTGAATGGACCCAGCACAGCGATTTGTTCTTTCGCTTGCAATACTTCACTTGAGAGATTATCGCTCGCCTCGACACATTGAGCCTCGCAACGACAAACCATACCTACCTTTCCCCTGAGACCCCCTGATAACTGATGCAATGTGTCTCACCCTCGGCTTCGCAAACAGCCAGGCCCGGAAACACCACGAGAAGAAGGCTGCCCAGCGAGCAAGCCAGGACGCGCGACCTGTCATCGCGAAGCCGTCTTCCGACACACCGTCGGCGGCCACGTCGGTGCCGCTTCCGATCGGCACAAGTGCGCATCCAACAGCCAGCGATCAATCGCCTAAATCAGAGCACAAGGGCTCCACGGCATGGCCCTAACCATGTGAGCAAGCAGAGGTGTGTCCGTCAGGGCCATGGTGCCAAATCTTATATTGTCAGGAAAACGATCAAGTGCTAAGTCTTCAGCAGTGGAAGATTAGTTGTGCCAGTGGGACAAGCTCGATCTTTCCGCATACCTTAGCCAGGTTCTACTAGGTACTCTATGAAACTGGCCCTGGGCTCCAATGATGTTAATGGTGCGGACCGGGGGCGTCGAACTCAGAGTTAGCGGGTGTGCTTCTTATTGGCTGTTCTCATTTGGTTCATACTTCTGCTTAATTTGTTGTCTAGAGTCACTTGGTGAAGGGACAGCAATTGCCGCTGGGATAGGGGCTATCTATATGGTGCAGCAATAGATGTTCTCCAGGCAATTGAGCCCTTGGCACACAATACTAGCTCTATCCTCATAATGATAGCGTGCGATGGCACAGCCCCTCGCACGTGAAGCCTAATTTAGCGCCTCGCCCCCAAATCCATCCAGGCAACAAATGGTCTCGCTCTTACTTCATGAAATACACAAGCACGAAATACTTTCAATCGACGGGGTCAAAATGAACGAAACAAATCTCCCCGTAGACCCAGCCTGGGTACGAGACCGGCGAAAGCCGCGACGATGGTATTGGATCGCGGCGCCATTGCTAATACTACTGCTCAACATCACGACCTTTCTCCACGGTCGGCCGATCTCCCTACCAGACCGTGATCCAGATCCAGATGTAGAGTACATCCAATATGAAGGCGAAACCCTCCTCTGGAAACCATGCGGCGAGCTCAACAACAACGCCCTGGAATGCAGCACCCTCTCCGTCCCCATGGACCACTTCAACGCAACCACCCCGGGATCTCAATCATTCACCATCGCGCTAATCCGCCTCCGCGCGCCCAACGCAACGAAGAACCTCCTCCTCAACCCCGGCGGCCCTGGCGCAAGCGGCTTCGACCTCATGCACGAGCACGGCGCACAGCTCCGCGCAATCGTCGGCGACGGATTCCACCTCCTCTCATTCGATCCGCGCGGCGTGAACAACTCCTCGCCTGCAGCAACCTGTTTCCCAAATGTAGAATCAAGACGAGATCTAAGTCGCGTCCGATCCATGGATTTAGTACACGATAGCCCCGAAGTTTTCGCATGGACAGGCAACTTCGTCCGCTCATGCGCAGATACAATGGGCGACTACGCGCCCTACGCCAACACACCGCAGACGGCGGCCGATATGAATGGTATCCTCGATGCCCTGGGACAGGAGGATATGTACTATTGGGGGTTCAGCTACGGGACGATCCTGGGGCAGACGTATGCGGGGCTATTTCCCGAGCGCTCGAAGAGGGTCATCATCGATGGGGTTGCGGATCAGTATATGTGGTATCAGGGTTCTTTTGTGTCGGAGTCGCAGGTTGATGCGGATGCGGTGCTTGATGGGTTCTTTGGGGAGTGTATTGATGCGGGGAAGGGCGGGTGTGCGCTTGCGGCGCTGGCGGATTCGAAGGAGGGACTAAGGGATGTTGTCTTTGGGGCTATGCAGAAGCTCCGTGAGCAGCCGGTTGGTGTTTATATCAACAATACGCACTCCGGCCTCGTGACGTACGACAACGTCTGGTACAATGGTATCTTCCAATCGCTGTACAAACCATTGACCTGGCCATCTCTCGCGAAAATCCTCCACGATTTGATCCAGGGAAACGCAACAGCGGCCTTCCTCGCCTACGGCCACGACCGGGCTCTCGAGCTAAAAGACGACAGCTCCAGCGTCGTCATCCTAAACGATAGCCCGACCGGTCCGGCGCACTGGGGTCACGACCGGCAGACAATTCTAGATACGTTGCTTACGGCCGTCAACAACAGCCAGTTCCCGGCATCGTGGAGTACGATCTACTACATGGCTCAGCAATGGAATATCCCGAAAACATATACCTATGTTCCGAAGGAACGCATCGAGACGGCGCATCCACTACTAATTCTCTCGACGAGCTATGACCCCGTCTGTCCGCTCATTGCTGCACGTACGGCTGCTGAGGCATTTGTGGGTTCGCGGGTTGTTGAGATCGAGGGGTATGGGCATTGCTCGATTGCCGTGCCGTCGGTTTGTCTCGCGAAGCATGTTAGGGCTTTTTTGTATGAGGGGGTATTACCGGAGGGGGATACAACGTGTCAGGTTGACTCTCCGTATTTTGTTCCTCCTACCAGTGATGAGGAGGCCATGGAGCAGATGCGATTTAAGGATGAGGAGGATAGCCAGATTCATCGCGCGCAGATGGAACTTGCCAGGAGCTGGGACTACAGGGGGTCTTTTGTATACTAACCACGCTGACGGATGTGCAATCATATTCCTGTGTGTAAGATGACCAGTTGACATAGATTAAATTCTACGCAGCTCTGATCCGGTTTATAGGATCTCTCGCACCTGTTTCTAGCACATACGACCACAGGGTGTGGAGAACAGGGCTTCCCGTCCGCTCAGCCGTACTTAAGCCACACGCCGGTAGGTTAGTAGTATGGTGGGTGACCACATGCGAATCCCTACTGTTGTATGTTTTTTGCATTCTGTATCTTTTGGTTTCTCCATTCGCGTGGTTGATTTTCACGCCCAACACAAATTGGAAACGTCTGTGCAGCTGTTTCATTTTTATTTTTATTTTTTTCTTACTACGGGGGGGGATACACCTCAGTATCGTGTGTTTGCAATACGACAGTGAGCAATGTGACACGATCTGGAGCTCGTGGCCTAGAATAAGTACACGAAGGGTGTCCGTGTGCCACGTATTTGAGGAAAGCGCGAATGTGAAGTACCTCATCCCTCCGTCTCACGATCCTGAGCTACTCGGGGCGCATAATGACCATTGGAGCTAAATTTTCAGGTTATTAGAATGGGAAATGCAAAATATGTTTCTGTATATATGGCCAAATCTTAGTGTTTCGGCGCTAAGAGTAAGATCAATTGGAAGTCAAGTCTATCATATATTTAATTTCACTTGACCAGCTGATAGCAAGTCTGATAAATGTGTCCAAGGAAATGATAAGTCTTCATAACAGGTTGATGAATGAATGTTGAGCATAAGAAAAAGAAAGAAAAAAAATTGAATAAATATCAAAGAGCAAAGAGAGAAAAGGAAATGCCAGAAAACCGGAAAGAGAGCCAATATCATAAGCCCGTCCAACACGACATCAATTATGCGTAACCCTCACTCTTAGCCATGTTCAGATTGCTGATAAAAGTCTACCAGCACTGAATCGTCAAGCTGTAGGGATCAAAGTCGAAAGGAGGCTTAAGGAACGCCTTGGCGTTCTGGTCGCCATTCACCGAGACGACAGTGACAGGATTGCCATCGGACCACTTCTTGCCGACGATGTTGCATAACGCGGGCTGGACGACTCCACCGGTGATTTCGACCCGGTCAACTCGGAAGAACGGGCTGTAGCGGTCTGGGTAGGTCGTTGGGAGGGAAAGAGGAGGGCCGCCGATCGCGATGTCGGCGGATTGGCCGGCGCCGCTGAACTCATCTGTTAGGCGGACGGTGCGGACTGTGTTGCGGCCCTCGAGGGTGGCGGGGGCAGCCAACGTAGTGGTGAGGAGGGTGAAGATGGTAGCAATGGCCGAGGTGGTGGACTTCATTTTGGGGGATTGTTGATGTTTCAAATAAGTGAAGTCTTGAAGATTGAGATGGAGATGGATTGTAAGATAGAGTCTTTGGTTCTTTGCTTGCTTGCTTGTCTCGACGGAAGAAGATGATGGAGAAAAGTTGAGCTAGAGCAGGACAGAAGGCAATATTTATATCTTTTCCTCTCTTTACACCTGAGGCGCAGGGAGTGTACTCCCATGGTTTTGCTGTTCTATATTCAGACCCCAAAATGCCAATACTTGTGTAGAGTTCAGTTGAACTGTCGACCCTCGGCTGCATGAACCGAAGGATCAGCAGCCCAATCAATCGAGGTCAAAGGACCACTCCAGCCTTATGGTGGCGGAGCTTTGGCGGGCGCAGCCTAGCTGGATGCGGAAATAGAACCAACAGCCGCAGAAATGCAGAAAGGATGCAGCTAGCACGAGGGTCTTCGTATCGGTTAGTTCCATGGCACCAACCTGCCAGTTAGCTGTACAGCCCCGCGACACATTGCCCCAACCAACACCGAGCATGGACCCTACTATTTCGGTTGGAGTTCGTGGAAAAGAATACTATTAGCCTCGAGCCACTACCACATGGTCACTCACACACCCCTCGTCCCGCCAGATTCATCCACACGCTAAACGCTGAATCCGATCACATTCACACTGAGGTAATTGGAGAGATCCGGGACCAGTGCACGCAAGTCCGTTAGTTTCGGCAGATTTAGACACAGCGATTCTAGGCAACGTTTACTCCGCTGTTTGACCATTCGCTCTATTTCCGGGGAGGAAAATCTCCTAGTTCCAATCGTTTCCCTTGTCACTTGCACCGGCTATTCACCTGTCTCAGGTGGCGCCCGTAGACCGTTGTAGAGAGACCGCCAGTGTGGTGTAATACATGCAATCGCTCTGGATGGATGCAATGGCCGCGTGGAGACCGCACGCAGCAAGTGGTCCCTGGTCATGGAGGTCGATGTATTCGAGACTATGACAGCGGACTACTCCGTCGACATCGAAGAGCTGTACAAGATCTCCGAGAAATGCCAGAACGACCGCGACGCATACGGCCAGACAATAAAGATCAACGGGTTCGAGATCTTCTCCGAAGACGCCAAGCCCACTTGTTTCTATAACCCCCCCCATCATCACGGCCGAACTAGATGAGATTACTAATAAGGAATTCCTGGAGCACGCCCTGTTGGGTTGTCATCGCCAACTATACTGGTGACGATGATGCGGAGCCCACGGTCGGGGAGACCTTCTTGCCGAAGAACTTGGAGGAGTTTTTCAGTCGGGACTTTTGTCTTCCTTGCGTAGGTGGCACACCAACTTGTTCCTAGGACTGCTGCGCTTTGAGTCGTTCGTTGGTGGGGATATTTAGTTTTAGGTGAAGGGCTATCTCATGTGGTGCAGTCTTTCACATTTACCAGCGGTGATCCACCCATCAATTTCCTCTTCGTTTTATCTAGTATGGAGAATACATCAGACTAAGGGCATGATCATGAGAGCCCACATTGGCAATATAAAACATGGCTACGAAAGAGATTGCCACGGAAGATTTACAGGTCCATGAAATAGATATCAACTAAACATACTGCAGCAACGTCATCGGCAGATGCGCTACGAGCATAAATAAGCAATGCGTCCATAGAGCGCCCGAGGCTTGACTGGGGTCACTTTCGCTCCTTGCCTACGTAACGAAACTGGCAGGTTCCATTTGACCATCGTGGTTGGCTCCTTTCAGGCAGCACGCGCTTAAAGCTATCTGAAAGGTGTACCCTGTTTTCAGATGGCATTCCGCCTTCGACTGGAGAAATTAGGTTTGTTATTGAAGGGCTTTGTGGGTTGTTAGATGATTATCGCTCCCCCGTACTCCGGCGTGGAGAGGCCCGCATTTTCAGATAATGCGAGGATGCCTGCTAGGACAAGCTACAAGATGTGTGTAGGCCAGGGTGAGGTTTTCAAGAACCATTACAGTCATCATGAAAAGGGGGCGGCCCTCAGGTGAGCCTCGTCGTGAGTTGTTTGGTAGGACGATGACTACCTGGTACCGAGTCTGGGTGATACTGCCGCCCGAAGTCGAGACGGATGTAGAGCGCATGATATTTGGCGCTGTAGCTTATGCCTAGACGGACGCAGAGTGTAATGTGACTAGATAGAGGGGGCACTTGTCTCGATCTGGTATGAAACTATCCTGGATAGCCATGCTACTGAACTGTCTGCCTAGTAAAAGTGTATCCTGGGAGCCTAGATCGTATGCCACTCAAACATTCGTGAATCAAGCGAAGATTGCTCCTGCAGACTTAGTCGTCCCAGCGCTGTATCCCTTCTCCGTGATAGGTGCAGAACAGCTGCAAGTCATACTTGGGAAGAGTCAGTCAACATGATGTGAGGATGTCAATTCTGATTTGGACTGTGGGGTCACCGGGTTGGTTGTGGGACCCCATGGGGTGCGGGGGAGTTAGGTCGGGTTTGGAATCGGCCCAGGCCGTGAGTAAAATCTGAACGAAGTCGGTGTGGGCCGAGTGCTCGATATGTAGCATGTGTCAAACTATCTATCACCGTGATTGTCATTGTTCAGAAGATTAAGTGGCGCGCTGACTATGGCTAGCAAATAAATGACTACACCCACTGATGAAGGACATGCTCTACCGGCTGGTATTCCGCTTGAGCAAGACCCTCAATCGCGCAATCTCATGTACTTATAGCATTAGCTTCTCCTACAGATTTTTCGAAGCACACACACTCGAAGATTCTCAGCCATCGATTCAGCTTCAGCAAAACAGCCTAACCAGCAAACAGCCACCTCCAACAGCTATCATCATGCATTTCACTCTCATCCTTTCAGCGCTCCTGGCCGCAACAGCCTCAGCCGCCTCATTCCGCCGACAAGCTCGCCCCACTACGCCTGAGCTCCGCATCTCACGGTTAACCCCCTGCGGAACCAGACGCGAGGACACGTGGGTCATGGCGCTGGAGTCAGAGGACCAATGCAGCGGGCAGGAACTTGGCCTGGTGTCGATGTCTCCACTACGGGCCGCGGAATCCGGCCTTTGCGGCCTGGGCAGTCTCACTATCGAGGGATACGACGGCGAGCTCCGATTTACCGGCTGCAGTCAATCGCCCGGATACCCGGAGCCTGCTGGTCTTCCCACGGGGGTTATGGTTAACAACGTCCAAGAGCTTCGGTGTGAATCCATAGAACCGGCTTCGAACGAGTGTGCGACCCGGTGTGTCTCTGAGGGGGCTAGGACTCAAAGGATGACGACGCAAATGCGATGCCGTCGAATGGAGGATATTTAGAGGCTATTATCAAAGATGTAAGCCAAGCACCGTTGGACTGTGGATCCGGAGGAAGTTTCACTGACGGTCTAGTTTCCATTGTCTTGCAATTTGCATCTCGTACAAGGGCATCGAATCGACAGCGCTGGGAAGTGGATTTACGTTTTGTTCCGGGCGGGACGATCACTGCGAGCCTTGGTAGAGGTTTTCCCTATTTATTTAGGTTTCCCTTTACTGTAATGTGAATGCAGAGGCTTGCCTTTTGTTTTACTTTGAGCATCAGTAGATAAGAAGTATAGCTCCGATCCACTACGTAGCGTGGAATAAATCCGTCCTCCTTCAGGTAAGCCGAGCCTGATGCCCACAAATCAATTCCAGTAGCCTCCGAAAAACCGAACAACACACTTTCGGATTTTGATGCAGCATCCAGACCGCATCCGTGACAAGAGTAAGTAGTTCGCTCCAGCGCCCACCCATAGACTGCCTGGCAGCGGGAAGCATTGTTTAAGGTTGGTCGAGGTATATCTTAGCTCTGCTAGAGGGGTCTCGCATACATAGCCTTCGTTCTGCCATGCGCTGGACCCGCCCAGAAGCCCCTTTAGGTATTGCCCGGCAGCCACTGGCAGGGGCACCACGGACAACCGGTGACTCCACAGTCCGATTCGAACCGAGTTTCAGTTGCATCAGGAATCAATACTCACCTATAACTGCGTAGTCAGCATATCATGGCTTCGAGTCGTGTGTATGGGCTCTTCCTAGATACAATGTTCAGCTAGATGTTCTAGCTATATCGCGCAGAAGGTATAACCGATCAGCACTTCTATGTATGCAGGAAGCAGGTTCTCATGCTAGATGACAACTTAAATAAAATTCCTTCTCGACTTGAAAGACATCGCTGTATAAAAGTAGCCCATAGCAAACGGCACCGAGTACGTACACACGGGACCGCGCAAGAATAAAGCCCGGGGTCCTATAAAACCGGCGTGGATCGCTTTGTAAATATCCAATGGTAAAACGAGGTTGTTGAGAGAGGGTGGGGAGTACTTTTTGAGGAGGTGGAGAGAAGTAGCCTCATTCTTAAAGAATTTAGCTAGTATCAAGCTTTATTTTTTTTTAGAAAATAATTTTTTATACTAACAATTATTTTAAACCTAGTAATTTACGTCTTTTATAAGCTATATTTTATAAAAAAAAAATTTAGTTTACCTTTGGTAATTGTAATTCTTATTAATATATATATAATTTTTTAACACGGTTTTGATAAGTCTTATTTTTTTTACTTGCTACCTAAACATATAGTAGTTTTTTAAAAGACTATGAGAACCTATACCACCCCAAACCTTTTCCATATCTAAGGCTAATGATAGAAACTACTAAATAATTAGAGAGGGGGATTGATCTAAGCCTCCACCCTCACGAAATATGGAGTGGCGATAACATATAGACCACATCTTATTAGCAATTTTGTTGACACCAAGTACATTTTTGTAACAGTTCACTCCGCGCCGTCGCCTTCATAGCCACTTCTGCAACGGTCATCTTGCTCTGTAGTTCAAACACACCAACTTTAGCCCGGATGAACCTCCAGAACCACTCGCGGAGCTCTGTTGCAACGAGCGAGTCCACGCCGTACGCGATGACGGCCACATTGACGTCAACGTCTGTGCAGTCCATGAGGAGAAGCCTCGCGAGCTTAGACGCGAAAGCTGTGGTTACGCGTGTCGCTGCAACTTCGAGCGAAGGCGCGCTCATGATGAGAGCACACCGTGTGGCCGGGTCATCCGGGAGCGCTGTTGCTGAGCGGAGCGGCCAGTGGGCGCGTTGCCCATGGGCAGCGACAGTTTGCTGTATATGTGGTGAAAGAGAGGCCGTTCAATCCGGTGCATGTCCGCCGCCGTGGGTGCCGCACGGTCGTTGTTCGTGCTCGTGCTCGTGCTGGCGCTGGCCCGAGGTTCAGATCGGGGCTGGAGGCCGATAATGACGTGGCTTTGGTCCGGCGCGAGAAGCGGATGGGACTTGTCGCAATACCGCTCCAAGACTCGCACAAGGTCGCTAAAGTAGATTGGCGTCCAGCCGCGGGCGAAGAGCTGATTGGAGAGGTCAGTCCTCTCCGCGATAAAGCCGACATCCGCGACAAGGCCGATGCTAAGCGAGACGGCCTTTTCCCCGTTCTGGACGCGGAATCGCGCCAGTGCGTCCTGGAAGGAGTTGCCGGCGGCATAATTGGCTTGGCCAAAGGATGGGACGACACTTGCGATGGAGGAACAGAGGATGAAGAAATCTAGACGTCGGGGCAAGAGCTGATGCAGGTTCCACGAGCCTTGCACTTTCGGTTTCAGGGCAGCCATAAATGAGGCGTGGGACATGACATCAAATCGCATGTTCTAGATCGCTCCTTTGTCAGCACCTGGTGTGAAGTCGAATAGTGAGAAATGTGCGGAGGTAATATACTTACATCCAGCACCATCGCTGCCTGGATACAACCCTTTATGGGTGGCATCGTGCGCATGGCTGTATCCAGGGTTTTGGATAATGCTCTTTTTTCTGAGATGTCACAGACAGGGGCAACAATGTTCACACGCTGCAAATCAAGGTCTTTCATCAATTGCAGGGTATCTCTATCCGAAGGATTTACGCCTGATCGTGACAACAATATGAGCCACCTTGCGCCTCGTGAGACGGCCCAGCGTGCCAGAGCTCTCCCAAGTCCACCTAGTCCGCCAGCAATGACATAGGTTGCGCCCGGCTTGAAGTGGAAGCGCTGGGCTGGGCTCGCCCTTGTCTACAGTCCGAGTTAATAACACATCTTGTTTTGGCTACGGTATTGCAGAGGCAGATCACACTCACCAGAATCATGTCTGTAGTTCGAAGCTTGAGTACGGTCTTTCCGGAGTCCCCTCCATCTTGCATCTCCCTTAATGAATCTTCTAGGTGGCTAATGCCATATAGTCGCAGCGGAGAGGGAGCTGCTATCTTTGACGCATCAGCCAGCTCCATCACCGAGTGCAGAAGGCTCGCGGCGAGATCTGGCATCCCGTCCACGAGGCTGTTGAGATCAAAGCTCGCATACGTCTTGTTTTCCGCCAGGCATGACAGGGGAAGAGATGTGAGGCCCTCAACACTTCCGCTGCCCATTCCGATCAGCCGTCCAAATGGTGCCAGGCATTCGCAGGAAGCTCGCAAGTCTTCTTCATCTGAAAGCAAGCTTATAGTGACATCTACTCCCCGGCCACCCGTCAAGTGTCGTATGTGAGAGGGAAAATGCAGAGAGCGAGTGGAAAGGACGCATTCAGCGGGTATTCCGTACTTCGTGGTTAGCAATTTCTATTGTTCCTCGGACTCCACAGTCGCATATACCTCTGCCCCGAGTAGCAATGCTATCTGGATGACTGCCTGGCCTAATCCAGCTGCTGCTGAGTATATCAAGACGGTTTCACGAGATTGGATCCTCGCAATGTGCACCAGAGCGTAGTATGCTGAGCAGAAAACAACCGGTAACGATGCGGCAATGCTGAGGTCCACATTGGGGGGGATGCGGCAGACGAGTTTGCTATTACAGCGAGCCCGTGTTCGAAGGGAGGACTGGAGCAAAGAACAAACTTGGTCGCCCACTTGGAAGCCTGACAGTCGACCAGCTTTAACGACTGTGCCCGCGCATTCGCTACCGATAATAGTGCCATGGGTCTGCCCTAGAGCAATAAGGACATCGCGGGGATTGAGTCCACAGTACTGAACACAGATCTCAATTTCATTGTCCTGTAAGGGACCTTTTTGTTCCGGCACTTCATCGAAATAGAGGCTATTGAGGAGGCCTGGGTGGCGGATATGAAGTTGGAGCGCTCGTTCCTGGACCTGGTCTAGTTCGCGGAGTCGGATTTTACGCTGGTCCTCTGGACCTGTGGACATCTCTACCACGCGATTGATCGAGAGAAGTCCGTCAACCTCGATATATTCGCCCTCCGCCATGTCTGGTAGCAACTGCTTTGCATCTGCTAGGACCTTAATTATATTTCCCGCGGTGGACGGGTGAATCTCCCCGGCCAGGCAGTAAGTGGTGAATAAAAGCGCCTCGTTTTCAGCACGGTAAGTTCGCTGCAGGCCGTATATCAAGGATGTAAAAGGGCTAGAGCCACTTGCTACCCAGAGGACCGACCGTGCAATCCTGAAGAGTGCTTTGAGACCTGCGAAATGAGTCTCTGAAATGTCATGGAGGATTGGCCGGTCGATCTCCACAAGGAAGACATAGTCCGTCGACGTTGGTCCATTGCGTCGCCAGTCTGCCAAAGATGTCACGCTACATCCACATTCACCTCCAAGCCCCTGTGATTGCAGCTCAATGGAGAGCTGCCTCTGCCGTAAAGTCTCGGGGTCTATAATGACGACCAGCTTTCTCGCAGCAGTGATGGATGCAGGCATGATGAGTGCATAGTGATTGGCAACTGTCGAGATCATGGCGCTATTTAAATGGAATCGCGGATCCACGTAGTCGCGAAAGCAGATATCGATCCCGGAGAAACCAGCTCTCCTTAACTCGGAATCCCACTGGCTCTTACTCAACAGAGGGGAAAGCTGCCGATGCGGCTCACTCCCCAGCCACCAGCCAGGGAAGAGCCCAAACATAAATCCAATTGGGAGTCTGTGACCTGCAGTGTTCTCGACCAGGATCAGTTTACCATGTGGCTTCAGAAGTCTGCGGCAGTTAGACAACGAATCCTCAATGCACCTTGTCGCATGGAGCACATTGCATGCGACAACCAGGTCATACGTGCCGGTCTGCAGCGATTGCAGTTGAGTGTGCTTCTCGATATCGAGGATGGAGAATGTCAACTTACCACTCTCCGCAAACCCTGGGAACCTGTCTCGTCCGCGATTCAAGAAGGCGGATGAGATGTCCGTGTAGCGGTACTCGGTGAATCGACCAGCCTGTTCTGGCGTGCGCCCCGAGGTGTCGGCGAGGGCCAGTAGTAGGTGTGCAGTCAACGAGCCCAGCCCAGCTCCAACCTCCAACACGCGCATTGCCGGGTTCTTGTGCGCCATGGCGTCAACGAATCGCGCTACCTGTGCGAAGAGATGCCCCGTCCCCCACCCGCGGTTGTACATATCATCCAAGGAAGAATGTCCCAACAGGAAATCAACAGCGGTGATTTCACCGGTGAAGAAGCGGTCCAGATTCGCTGCCACTCGAGCAAGAAGATGACCCTCGACTCCGCCAGCCTCCTTGATATATTCCAGGAGACTATGGAAATTTTTATCATGCTGCTCTTTAGAGGAGGCACACTTCCGGGGCAGGACATGTTTGACCCACGCGAGATACCTACGGAGCCCAGGTCTGTCGACGTCCGCCGAACAGAATCTTCTGTACACTTTTGCCATTGCGGCGAGACACAGAGAATCGAATTTCTGAATCATGTCCAGATCCGGTGTCTCGGGGCTAGTACCCATAGAGCACCAGTAGTTGATCTGCTCATTGTCTAGTAGATCTATATCTGGTCTAGCCACAATTCGGTGGCACGGTAATCGGGGATTGAGAGATGGCTCGTCGTCAGATTCACTCGCCGCTCGAAACGCTGTCACATATAGCGAGGCTTCGATGGACGGCGACCCCGAATCGTCGAAGTACGCCGCAACATCCGCCTGGACCACCCTGAGCCCCTTCGACTGCGTCTCTGCAAAGATCTTCATGGATCTGCTATGCTCTACCGATGCGAGAGCGGTGGAGATGGTAAGTTTACCCAACCGTGTTGGAATCAGCGTCCGTAACGGCAACCGCCACCCCTGGGATGCAGCTGGGAATACCATCTGAAATATCGAGTCCAATGCGGCGGGGTGGATAACGAATGGGTCTAATGGAGCCGATTCTGTGGCTGACCTCCAGAAATCCATATCCACCCTGGCAGTTGCCCTTCCAGCATTATCGTACTGGATACCCCCCCCAGCCCTTGATACATTGGACCGAATTCCAGCCCCGACGCGCTGAGCCGGTGGTAGAGCTCGGCTGGATTCATGACTTGGGTGCACTTGGCGAATCTGCTTTCGAGCTCTCCTTGATCCATTGCTGAAGCTCGGCTGTCAGCCCAAGCTGCTTCCTTAACTTCATCGCAGATCAAGCGAATAGATCCTTGAGTACAGAGCACCCATTCGTCTTTTTCTAGCATGTGGAGGCTAAACTCATACCATAAAGACCCGATCTTATTCTCCTTCGCTGGGCTGCGGAGATGAAACTCGGTCTCGATGGCTGGAGCTTCGACCTCACTGGTCTCTTTCGGTGCGGATACAGCCTTCACGAACAACACATCACGAAGCTGATAGTGGGATGGTGCAGGCAGATGGGCATCCACAACCTGCCGGAGGGCTTCGACCGCCATGGCCACAATGGCAGCCGCAGGGCAGGCGTCCACGCCCTCGACTTTATGGCCCGCAGTCCAGCGACTTTGCGAAGGAACAAGCGAGTTCCGCCACTTCGCTTGGAGCGGATTCCAGTCTGGGACCGCAGTTCCCAGAAGACTGTGCCGGGGGTGTTGCCGGAATCGCACATTGTGCGCAATTCGGCTTTCGTGCCAGTACGTCTTGGATCGGCTGAATGGGTACGGGGGCAGGTCGACAATAAGAGACTGACTACCGACATCGGGATGGCAGGACTGGTTTAGTTTGCAGATGTCTACTTGCGCTCCAAGACAGTAGAGTGTGGCCATGGCGTGGGGTACTGTGTCGAACGCAGACACCTCGCGCTGGAGCATGGAATGGTAATGGATCTGCAGACCGGGGCAAGCATTCTCGACAATGTCTCGCACGGAACTCTGCAGAGTCGAATGTGGGCCAATTTCGAGGAAACAATCCACTGGATGCAATATGTCTTCTGGGCTGCTGTCCAAATACAGTTGGGAGACTGCGGCAACAAAATTGACCGGCTTAACCATGCTGTCGACCCAGTACTTTGGGTCTCGTAGGCGCGGGGGAGGTATGCGCTCCCCATTTATTGAGGATATAATCACAGTGCGGGCGCCGATTGAGGTCTCTGCCGGCGGTTGAAGCTGGCCTTGTAGGATCGCTTCATACTGAGCGGCGACGGAAGCCATGTATTCCGAATGGTAGGCTACACCCACTGGTAAGTTTTTATTGAAGACATATTTACTGTTCAAGAGTGCCTGAAGCTCAGCAAGTCTGTGCAATGGTCCACTGACGGTCACATTCCGAGGGCTGTTTAGGCACGCAATTGAGAGATCTTTTTGGTCTGTCACGGGGCCACACAATTGACTGATATATTGCTTGACAGAAAGCTCAGTCAGGCCCACAGCCATCATGCCGTAGGTAGGCAAGACTCGGCGGGAATCGTGAAACTGCGAGACCAGCAGCCCTCGGTAATAAGCCAGTTTGATGGCCGACTCGAAGGAAATCGCGCCGCCACAATACGCAGCCGCAATCTCGCCGGACGAGTGACCAACAACCGCTGCGAGCTGCACCGTCCACTCCCGCAACAGATCGACCATGGCGGGCTGTAGAGTTACACATACAACCTGACTAAGGGCGGTATCATGAACGCGGTTCGGGTTGTCATCCCGAAGGATTTCATGTTCTGCGGACCAGGTGCCGCCCACAGTACGGATAATGTTGTCCGCGGCTCTCAAGCTCGTTCGGAACGTGTCGTACGCCAACAGCTCTCGCCCCATCGCGTGCCATTGGGCCCCTTGGCCAGTAAAGACGCCCACGACCCTTCGTTCCCACCCAGGCCGTTGCATTGCCACTGACCCCTGCTTGATATTGGTGCGGAGCTCGTCGAGCGTCCCGGCAACCGCAAAGGAGGTCCACGGGAATTTGCTGCGACGAACGGCCAGTGTCCAGGCCAGGCTGCGCAAGTCGGAAGCGGTTAGCTGGCGTCGTGATCCGACTATCTCAAGGTATGATTCGTAGCTCTTTGCAACTCTGGAAACCCCAGTTTGGTCCATAGCGGACCAGATGAACACATGCGGTACCCCGTTCGCCTGGTTCAGCCCATCGGCACTTGATGAGAGGGGCGGCCCCTGGACGTGGTCCTCGTTCAGAAGGCACCTGGCTTGACGGCTGGCAAAGTTTCTTTCCATCATGTAGTGGTATGCATCGTCGAGTACTGCGTGCCCGTTCGACCCTCCCATACCGAAGGAATTGACCGAGGCGCGGCGTGGCTGGTCATCCGGCCAAGGCTGGCTCGAGGTGGGGAACTACAACATATTAGCAAAAAGCTACGATAGCATACAAGTAGCCGTGTGTCTCTTACCACGAGCTGCCCTTGGTCCGCTTGGATAGCGGGGTTCAGCTGCTCTAAGTGAATGTTCGGAGGGATGACTCCACGCTCAAGAATCAAAACTGTCTTGATGAACCCAGCAAGAGCTACTGCTCCCCCCAGATGCCCAACATTGGCCTTGATGGCGCCGACAATCAACGGTATTGTCGTGTTGACCTCGGAAAAGGCATCTACAATTGCCTGCGCCTCTATTTTATCGCCGAGTTTGGTTCCTTGACGGATAAGGGTTGTCAGCGCAGAGCATCCATCGGTGCTCCCACACGCAGAGGGGTGAAAGCCTATCGGGGCACGACATACCGGCCCCATGGGTCTCAATGTACCGCGTTCGAGCCATGTCAAGATGTACATCGTGATAGGCCTTGCGAATTAAGCTCGCCTGTGCTGCCGCGTTTGGCTGGGCGATTCCACCAGGGGTTCGCCCGTCCTGGTTGATGGCGGTTGACCGAATGACCGCCCGCACAGCGTCTCCATCTGCCAGGGCAAGGCTAATCGGTTTGAGCACGAGGGCGGCGATACCTTCCCCCCGCGAATACCCGTTGGCCCGATGGTCAAAGGAGTAACAGATGCCATTGGGTGACAGGAATCCCTGCGCGGCCATTGCAAGCATGTTTTCTGGGTCGCAGATCAAATTGGCTCCAGCGACGATTCCCTACGCACCGTTATCCATGGTCGAGTGCATCATTTTAATTTTGGTTAGGGAACAGAAGAGATGAGGGAAAGTATTACCATTGTCGCCTCCCCGTTGCGCAAGGCTTGACATGACAGATGTATGGCGTATAAGCCGCTGGAGCACGCAGAGTCTACTGTCACACTAGGCCCAGTCAGGTTGAAGAACCAACTAAGCCGATTGCCATCAGAGATCGCAGGCTCCCAGTTGCGCTGAAGCGACTCTGGGGTAGGATTTCCTTCCGCGCGAGGCTCTCGTGGTCATGTTGAAAGGCAGAAACATGGACGGCAATGCTGGACCCAGATACCTGATGCAGTGGGACTCCGGCTACGGACTTAAAGCATTAGTAAATCGTCTTAGGGGTCTACTGACCAGAAAGCAAAGATTGCTTACCATTCTCCAGCGCGTGGTAGGTCGTTTCAAGAAGCCACCCTTGCTGGGGGTCCAGCATCGAGGCTTCTGTAGGACTCATTGAGAAAAAGCCTGCGTCGAAGCACGACAGGTCTTCTCGTATGAAATGCCCACGGCGAATGTTCATCTGCGGGAAGCTTAGTATTTCACAAGAACATGCATTGGTTCCCAAGCTTACTGTCCCTTTATGGCCCGGGTCGGGACTAAAGTATGCGTCAATATTCATGCGGTTCATAGGGATTTCCGTCACAGTTGATTTGCCCTCTATTAGCATCTGCCAGAGGCCCTCCGTGCACGTGGCGTCCTGAGGAAACTTGAGTGCCATTCCTATGACGGCGATTGGCTCGAGACTGTCAAGTCTGGTGTTGGCTGTTTCATGGGTCGGGGTCTCCATGAATCCAAACGACCCATCTTGGGCATTCAGATTGTCAGCTGTATCGTACATTGCTTCGCAGGGTCAAAAGTCTCGTTTCGAGCATTATATGGCGTTCATTACGGACATGACGATATCATATACCAATCCGGCTCGCAGCCACCTAGCGGGTGTTGGAGCGCGAACGGCAGCGGCCAGCTCAGCATCGCTCGTTGTCTTCATCTGCTGTGACCTTGTCTCAGGATGCCCGTGTTCCAACTTCCACGAATCATTTTGCCCAAGCCTGCACTATGGCTGCAGGTATCATCAGAGGCCAAGCCAAACGAGCAGTTTTCTGGCCGCTTCTTACATCTTGGCACAATGAGACAGTGCCTCTCCTGTTTGTGATCACGAGATCTATCATTGATAGGTTTGGTATCATGTTGATATTTAAAATGGTACTTTGTTTAATTTAGCGCCTTATAAGGCTTTTGGTGGCATTCTAGCAAAAGATGCCTCTATTATAGTTCCTGATTTAGGGGTAAATCCACTAAAGTAATGCTACCCCCCTTATATGGGTTTAGGGAGTAAAAAATTAGTTTAGCACGTTACTTAGGGCTTTAGGAATTAGTTCTACATATTTTAGTCTAGCAAGAAGCTGAATTCCTTTAGCATAGAGGGCTTATAACCTGTGGGAAGCAATTAATAGTTGTCCTATTGGGTGGCCGGTACGGCCAACTATCTAAGGTAACTGCTTACTAAGTGATGACTAAGCGAGGTCGACCCCCAGGGCAGGCGGAAGGGGACGTCCGTATGCTCCGACATACTCCACTTGCCCAGGTTACAGGTGAGCTGGCACCTTGCCGGAGGTGAGGCGCCGCGCTAGTCAATCACATGACTTATCTTACAGTATCCGCTGTATATAATACACATGGATTTATTACCTGGTAGATAACCTTTTCGACCCGCAAACCACGTATTTTATTAGTTAGTGAATAAGTACTTATTAACTGATTATTAACTGCTTTCCAAGTACTTTAAGGCAACTTATTTACCTTAAAAAACTATATTCTATAATAAGAAGTATGGAAGAAGATGTAATATATATATAAAAATTAAATTTAAGGTTACTATAACTTACTTAGTTCTGAATTATACTATTTTAATTTTAAGTAGTTATTAATCAGTTATTAAGTACTTAGAGATTAAAACATTAAAACTAAATTTCATTGTATAAGTTATAGTATCTAAAAGGTGACATGCCGCAAGACTCCTGCCAAGATGGGTGGGGCCGGCTTGCGGCTTCTGGGAAGCGGCACCTGACCTGTGTACTCTCCACTTGCCTTAGCCTTCAGGATTGCCCTCTGCTTAGTAATCAAATGTTGGTTGGCGGTGTGCTGAATATCGGGCCGTTATTAGCCCGCTCGACAGCACTGATTAAATCGCCAACATCTCTCCACGCTTAACAAAACATTATATCTGAATAATTGATATTTCACGACTCTTGATTAGCACTAATGTCGAGCCTACAACGTCATTGCAGACCAGAGTCTCGAAGCAAGGACAGCCAAGGGTTTCGGAGGCTCGAAACATATCGAGAGGAGAAACAGCTGCTTGATTCTTCTATCTACGGAGTAGCGGAAGCTGGTCTGTGTGGAAGACTCAAACACGTGACCTCGCCTCAGGCGCCTACGTCAACAAAATATACTGGAAGGCCGCAGGCCGGACCCTTCTACGGGCAGAATGCAGTGCATTTCGCAAGAGGGAAGGGAGTAAATTGGCCAACTGGTACGCTTGTGAACCGGCACGGGCTTGGCACGCCACATTTCTCGTATTGACACATTTGGAGACCAACGTTCATCGACAGGGTTGCCGGAACGACTAAATTGACTATAAGGCCGAATGGCCGAGTCTTCCCACTCGAGGCTACGCCAAATGCTCCACCGCATGACTGAGAATGCAAATGTTCTGTAACAAAGCGCACACCCCCACCTTGGCGATGCGCTGACATTGCAGCAGAAGAATCGCTTAGACTAACATCCAAGGCTCTGCTGTGCTTAAAGTACGGAAAATCATACGTACTAACGTAGAAATTTATCTTTAGAACCATAAAGGAACGTCCCAATCTCCACCTAAGTAGACAAAGACCTTTAAGCGATGTCGTCCTGGGGAACCTCGAATAACAGACTCTCCCAGTCACCTTTAGGGTTAGAGTAAAGCGTATCCAATTGGTCAACCCGGCCTCAAGACTCATGATGTCGGCAATGTTGGTTCTGCGCTTAGGGCCGCAAGGTGCTCTTAAAAGAAAAGCCAATTATACCATACTCGCGAAGATGACCGAAAAAGAAAAAAGAAAACTACACTTTGCCCCCGAAAACCCAAGCCGAATGCTGAGACACGGGCGAAAGAGGCCCGGAAGGAGCATGGACATTGCTATACGGTATAGGCAAGGTAGCACGATCAAAAGTCCGGCGCCTCTCGAGCTGTGCGCTTGGGCTGACATTCTTAGACGCCAATATGTCAATCCTTTTTTATCTAATTAGACAACTGCAGCGGGTATTATTCTTTGCGACTTGTGGAACTCACAGCATCACAAGAGGGAAGAGGCACTCCATTGTGTATGCGAAGCGATCGATTTGGCCGGGGACAGTGGTTGCCGACTGCGATGTTCTTTGCCAGGTGTAAGTCACGGCGCGTGTGATCCCTATGGTAAACAAGCTTGCGACTCGGATCTCTGTTGTGTGGAGGAGATAGCGGAAGACAAGTCTGGTGGAGGAAAGCCGGGGCGAGACTTGGTGTGCGTTATATAGAAGGCGGATAAGGAAGCTAGAGCTCCAGGTTTTAATTAGGGCGATAGTTATGAAGTAACCAACATGCAAGTGGCTAATTGTATGCTGATATGGTCCGGTAGATTGCAGGGTGGTCTCGCCGCTGCTGATATCCAACACCCAAAAGACTAAGATAGCGATGCGGAGGCAGCATATGGCAAACATAAAGAACCAGAACATGCAGAGGAAGATCGTGCGCGTGGGGTTATGGAGAGTGTGGCTCAATATTTGATAACTATAGAAGGAGAGACCGGCCTCTTGTATCTGGTTAGGAGGGTATTGTTAGCTAACGGTAATAATAACGTCAAGTGTCTGCTGCTTACAACCCAGAAGATATCAGCAAAGCCGCTGGCAGCGGCCCTGTTAGCAGTTCCATGATCAGTGTAGAACGCAAAGTAGCAGGCTCCATTGGCGATAGTGCAGGAGATGGACACGACAATTGGAATATAAGCTAATGGACTGGGTTGGCAGATTGAAAGCGCCCAGATGCTGACAAGGCTGATGAACAGTCCAATGCTGCTGAGAATAGACCAGCTCAGCTCGAAATAGGCCGCCATTGAAACGTAGCAATCACCTGAGATTCATGAAAATCCACCTTTGCTGGCCGTTGGTCGCTGGCGCGATCAAGCCTTAACCCCAATGGACTTTGCAGGACAGGGAGCCAAGAGACAATCAGATAGTTGTGGAGCTGGATTTGGTTGGGGTTGGAAGGTTTGAAATTCTGGAGATTGCACAGGAACCCATGCGGAGAAAATTGCTGGTCGAAATGGTGATAATTTATGAATCGCGTGAAATATCACTAATAATACGAAGGGCGGTCGAAGCCCAGCTTCGTCGCTGACCACGGTCACCAATTCAAATGCTGAAGGAGTGGTCTTTATCGCTCGCTGTGGCGTGCAGGAATGAAATTCAGACCTGAGGACGCTCCAATAGGATTCCTTTCAGGTTCGGTAACATTAAATTCTCTCGAAAGCCTGGTGGGGTGGGGTACCATTCGCTCTGACCCCCGCACACAGGGCAGCAGCTGTTTCCTGAATGCGGGGAAAGACCTTGAATTTGAGTTCCAAATACACTCATACCTGGGATGCGTCGGGTAAATGGCATAAGAGCGGAAAGCGAGGACTACCGTGGTGCCTTCGGATAAAAGCCATTAGCAACACCCAGTACGGAGGTTAACTCCAGGAAATAAAGCAATTTATTAAACCATTGCCACTACCCTCTCATTTGTGCAGATACTTGAGGGACCATCAGTTCTCGCACACAGTCATCATGCGCTGAACACTCATTGCTCTCATTTGTTGGGGTTGGCCCAAGCCTCCTCAGCAACCCTATCGACAACCTTAGAATGCTGCTGTCCTTTAGGAGGGACTTAGACAACGATGGCAATATTTATTCAAGGTGAATGGGTGATTGATGCCCTCGTCCTTTCGTACAATGAACAGCAGATGCGGGCTTCTATTGATATTAACCAAGATTCTTTGGAATCCAGCCTATCGATCTTGTTGCTGCTGAGTGTACCGCACTGTCGGAGTTAGACCAACGGCCGCACTCCTTTCCCACCCGTGCATCTTGGCGTTCTCCTTGTGGGGCGCCCCTGTCATTAGCTGGCTTTTCGCTTCGTTCACTCCGGTTTTCTTTCAGGGGCACCCCTATCTCTTTCTTACACTCCGAATCCCAGACCCCATCGGGCTTGGAGGGTCGAATGCCAGTCCCTCCATGGTTTCCTGGGGTGGCGCCTTTGTCGACGCCTTGATGCATGCCAGCTTGGAGGTCCAAGGTCCACTGAATCTCTCCACCCACGCTGCTGATCATGGGATTCTTCGCGAGACATCTGTCCACCCCTGAATTGCCCAAAATCAATTATATAATAATTATAAGAAATTCATCGAGGAAAGCAAAAAAAAAAAAAAAAATTACAAATGATTCTGACTAACTAGCTGCTGGTTCTAGTTTTATATACAAATTCAGGGACTGTTGCGCGTTAAATAGCTGCTTAAGTCAAGAGAAAGAAAATGCCTGCTGTGCAGGCAAGACGGGAATGCTAGCTGCAGAGGTCCTCCTATACTCCGTGACCTATCCTACTACCACTGTCCTGTACGTTCTTTTTTTATTTGGGGTGGGGGATGGGGTAACAATCCAGTCCGCTGATTACTAGAACCACTCGGCCGTGCATCGTCTGGGGCGCCCTGGCAAACACTATCGGCCTCGCTGGTAACGGGCCTCTCCATCGGCTACGAGCACGACCCAAACAAGATAGCCAATGGCTAGGTTGGTGAGTATCCAACCCGCCTATCCAGCGCTCGAATTTTCACGACTAGAGTATCTGCTAACAACCGGAATACTTCTAGTGGCATTTATGGTTCTTATGACCTGCAAGTACTGGCTCTTCACAACCGACCCAACTACCGTGTATGTTAACGAGATTCTACCCTCCCAAGCCCGTGAACTTGGAGTCTGCATGGCGAACGTATTCCCCATCGCAGTGGCCGTGGCCCTGGGCCAGAAATGGCCTCTTGCGTCGGAGAAGCTCGGAGCAAAGTCGTACATCATTCTTCTAGCAACTTCCGCGCTCGGGTTCGTACTCAACTGGTTCTTTATTGTTGAGCCAAAGGGCCTCTCGATTGAGCGTATCGATGTGGTATGTTGTTCTAGCCCATTTTGGCTTCTGAGATTAAGTTAATAACTGAGATATCAGTTGTTTGGCGAGGCAGATCATGTTGTAGAGGTTCGTGCTGAGCTTGATAATGAACGCAAGACTGCTGTTGCACACGAGGAAAATTCTGAGAGTCGGACTGAGGCCAACAACTGAGACGATGGGGTATAGGCTCAGATCGATTACTCGCACAATCTCGAGACCATGTGCAGACGGCCAACAACCGCTCAATCAACTTCATTGACTGTTGTGGCTGGATATAGAGCAGGTAGTTCTAATTGGAGGAGCTGTTAGGACTAGTTCAAGATGTTAGTTGCACCATCTCTTAGTCTTTTCTATCAACTTATACCTTGGGCTTTCCTGTTCTTCAACATTTAATAACAAGATTGACGTATTTATGTTCAACTTTTAAATTACTTTACTGAAAGGAAGGATTTACCAGGACTATGCTGAGAATCATGGAGGATAATGATAGGATGTTCAATCCATATATTTTTGGTTATTGCCATCAAGCACCACAAGCACTTCCTCCTGGTAAAAACAGATATGTTTCTATATTAGTCCGCTATAGCACGTTGCGCCACGCTTCTTCTAAATGTAAAGGTAGTAGCAGAACCTTCACCATAAGCGAATTTGTCACATGGAAGCAGGGCCTGGGTCACGTATTTGAATATAACAGATGAGCCTTTCGCGACCTTCGGCGGTCCAGTTCTAAGCAGAATGAGTCCTCCATCAATACATTGATGATCTGTAGGTATTCTGCAAGTTCCCACCAAAGATCCAAGCTGACCCCCTTGTCTAAAAATGGTAAGGGCCCAGCGTCCCGTAGCTCATCGCAAATGAATGGAGAATTGTTTACTTCGCAATTAGAGCAAGCGCCACCGAGGTTCCTGGGTCACCTACCCCACTTTAATCGATCTTCATACCCCGGCGGCCCAGATTTAGCTGTACCTTACACGGAGTATCTTGAATTGAGAGGCATAGGCCATGGGAATATAGCCGATCAGCACAGGCCACCGAGCGGCGTACTGTCGGCCCTTTTCCGGCCCTTTTCTATTACAATGGTTCGGCCATTCTCTATGTACCGCCGAAGCCCTATGCTAGGTAGTGTCATCCCCACAGAAGACGATGGATGGGGTTATAAATGCTCAACAGGGACCCGAATCATGAATTATTCGCCACTCCGCATTGTGTCTTTTCGAGTCCCAACCGAACTTCAAACATGAAGGCACCACTAGCATTCCTGAGTGCATTATTGCCATATGCCATCGCGCAAGACCCTGCCACAACCGCCTTTGTCAATGTGGCTGCGACCCGGGGTGAATCATCGCACAATGCCTCTGCATTCATCTACGGGATGCCGCTGAATTATAACCCAAACCAGATTCCCGACCACTAGTGCGTGCGCTACTCATACAACATTGTTTCCTTGCTTCTTACTTTTGGCATGCGCTAATAATATTACAACCAAAAAGCTACTCGGACATTGCCATCAAGTACGGCCGCGCCGGCGGTGGACAGCTCGCCGATCCCTGTCGCGGATGGGCCTTTGGCTTCGACGAGTATCAGTGCCGGTTAAACGCGACTATTATCAACTACAAGCAGACTCGTAAATTTGGGGCCGAGTTCTTCATCCTCCCGCACGACATCTGGGGAATCGACTATCGCACCGAAATCCCGACTCATCTGTTGCCCGGGGACAATGGAGACTGGAGTAGTTATGATGACTTTCTCGATCAGTTGATTTCAGACCTGAAGGCCAATGACGCCCTGCCTGGTTTGCTCTGGGATCTTTGGAACGAGCCTGACCAGACCGGGTTTTGGGGAAGAAGCATCCAGCAATGGGTGGATATGTACATTCGCACCCACAAGCGGATCAGGTATGGAGACGGCGCAACTCTTCGTAGTGGGCGCAGCAGCGCTAATTACCGTCGCTCTTTAGGTCAGATCCAGCCCTGCACAACGTCAAGATTGCTGGACCGTGCCTGTCGGGCACACCAAATCTCAGCAATCCGTGGTGGACCGTCTGGGGCGCGCAAGTCGCGGGTAACCAAACCTCCCCCGACATTTACGTGTGGCATACCCTTGGAGGTGGACGGTGAGTGTATTGCATAATATTATATCAGCAGTGTCGCAGTTCACCTACTAACTCATAGTAGTGAAAGCGATCCCCAAATCCATGACCCCATCTTCAGCAGCTTCCTCTCGCGGTACAGCCTACCCAGACGCGAAATAAACATCAACGAATATGCCACTCGGACTGAAATGACACCCTCCGGGTACGCGTGGTGGATCAGCAGACTCGAGCGATATAATTATGCTGGGATGTTGGGCTTGTGGAACGCACCTCTGTACGATAATTTCGCGAACCTCCTCACCAAGTACCCGGGTGACCCGCAGGACGAAAGCAACACAAACTATACAGCCGCAGCCGGCTACCACGTGTACAAGTACTACGTGCAGTCTATGAAAGGCCCGCGCGCCGTCACAACTGGGACCACGAGCCGACAGTTCGATGTCTTCGCTACGATTGGGACAGACAACGTGCGCCTGCTGGCGGGCACGCGCACGAACACGGGGAACTGGACTATTCAGGTTCAGGGGCTGACCTCAGTTGGATACCCGTCGTCGGGCACGCTGAACGCACGTTACTATGCCTTCTATGGGACAAACAATATTTTCGATCCCGTTGGGGAGCCGCCGTACTTGGGGACCCAGTCGGTGCCTATCGTCAACGGGGTGGCAAACCTCAATGTGTACATGCCGGATAGGCATACAGGATGGCGGATTGAGTTTCCGGTCTTGTGAGCTGAGAGAGCATGATTGCTGGTTCTCAGTGACAATATATTCCGATCATGATCGTTATATATCGGGATGAGGTATCGCGTAAGCGCGGTGCAAGGGGAAGCTTGGTTTTGTCAGTAGCAGGATTCTGGGCATGAGCCGGGTTGGAATGGATATTGGATGCCGGAAACTATGCCCTCGATGGGATACTTTCGTTTAATAGCTTACCCTAGACACGAGGAGCTGCAATATAGTCTTTAACTTTCCTTCCCATTAGGAGGCCCATGTACCACTTGTTCCATAGAGTGCGCTCCACCATACATTACGTTTATACTTGGTCTCGATAAGCTTGTAAAGCGTTAGCTACAAGAATCACGCCAGAGCGCTCAGAGTCAGATTACTCTGGTCGTACAACCCCAATATTAACGAATGCCTCCATTAAATATCCAAGAACTTGCGTGCAGCGACTGGTGCATGCTTCCCTATATAAATCGCTCATGTTGACGTCGTATCTGCTAACCCCCCTGGTTCATGATAACGAAGCTGTCCTGTAGTGGTTCTTAGAATTTGGGGTTCATGCGAACTTCATCCTTCCACTTCCTTTTCTGGGTCACCTTCTTTTTTATTCTTCTGCATTGAAGCCAGTTACTGGTTTGTATATTTTATATATCAGAGATTCAACCTTTTTCTATCTTCACGTATACACTTCGTCATGATTTTCCTCCGATAGCGCTTAGAACCCTTGCGAATAGATGCGGGTTAGGGAAATGAGACCACTTTAGTTGACTACGCCACGGTTTGTGGCAATTTCCGAAAAATATTGGGTGTCTTGTGGTTTGCCCAGGAGAAATTTCTGAAGGCTCGTGAATGATAGATTAGTTGAGGGCCGGGAAACCTCGTTGTGTTCCTCGCTGGATCCGCTGCTTGTTCGCTTTGCTCTGGTTTACATGATGGAAGGACAACCTTAAATGCCGACTGGTTGGCCAATCCTGTTGTTTTCCGCCAGTTTTCCACCGCGCCTTACCCCATACGGCTAACGTCGGGGTTGCTGGCAGACTTTGCGGAGGAGGGGGCCGGGGTCGTTGTGTATCCCCATAGTCGTTAAAGGAGTTTCTATCGTTGATCGGGGCAGTGCCCTTGACCCAGCTTCCAAGATATCAGCCTATATTGTCTGCCAGGTGGAGTTTAACCGACTGTGAGACATTAAAAGGCAGTGCTTTCCGTTTTCTAGTCTCCGGCGTAACTCGTTCTCAGAACAACTAAAGATCATATCACGTATCAAGGACGATACAGAGTCCGATATCTGAGATACTTGTAGAGCCAATTGCCCTGACAGGAACAAGTTAACCCTGGGACCGGCCATACAGATCCAGCTCGTCGATGGCCAAAAGAGCTTGCGACCAATGCCACGCGCGCAAGGTAAAGGTAACGTGTTCCGATCCTCTTATCGGAGTCTCACCAAGGGCGTCCAGCTGATGAGTAGATAGTGTGTTGGAAGATCCCCCTGCCACCGCTGCCTGCAGTCCGAAATGACGTGCACGTTCTTCAAACCAATTCGACGAAAGGGGCCTTTACCGAAGCGATTACCAAAGGCCTGCATCGACCCCGATGATGCCTTCCCGTCCGTACTACAGGAGGATGAGCGCGAATGGGGAATATTGAGACCGGAACAACGAGAAGGATTAACTTCACAAATCCTGCTGGATTCGCGAGGAACGTGGCCTGTGCAGCTCCCGTCAACACCCAAAGCCGGACCTACCCCTGACGAAACAAGCGCACGCCCAGGCAACGCCCCCGGGACAACAATGGGGGAAAGGGAACCTGCTGCATACAGCACAATCGCATCGAGTGTAAAAACAACTCATATCCACTACGACTCTTCACCTCCCGGCGATCTCTCGGCGACGGATATTGGGTTGATCTACGGTCTGCCGTCACCTCCCAGCCTAGACCTGTTCGATCTTCTTCTACTCGACCCGACACTCGATTCCCCAAGTGGTGACAGCAATGAATATCAAGAATCATTGCACTGCAACGAGCGGCCGTCCTTTACGCCGGACACTCCACTTTCCGTGAGCGGTTTTGGGGAGGTTTCCGTCTCTGCCAAACCCCCCAATGATCCTTTGCACCCGATGTCTCCTCCAACTGGGTCTCCCGCTGCGTTCCTCCTACACAATCTCGATTCCCTTATTATCCCACGGCTACAAGAATACTACAGATTTCTCTATCCTACGCTGCCTCTCATTCCTGCATCAGCCGTATTTCGAAACATCCATTCCCTATCCCATACCTATCCTTGGTCCAATGAGCGGTTGACAGATCCAGCGTTCATGGCGCTTGTGCTCGCCAAAGTAGCGCTGGCGACAGTCCATGATTATCGCCGATCCGACACAGGCCATTCCAAGAAGCCACTGGAAGTCCCCCAGCTTCTCCATGAGATTTCCAAGCTCGACTTCTCTAGGATCAATGAATCGAGGCTAAATATCGAGATTATCTTCGCCTCCTATCTGATGTTCCTTACATACTGCGAGCTGGGCATGGGAGAGGCGGCAACAATCAGGCTGCGCGAGTCTGCGATGATGAGCGAATCTATGCGGCTCCCCAATCTCAGCACATATAGCGGGCTATCGCTGGAAGAGCAGAGGCGACGATCAGGGATGCTATCGTTACTTGTGGCCGCGGAAAGGTAACTACTGAACGACACTGCCATTGTCGGCTGTGCCAAGCTGATTGCTGGATCCATGATTTAGGACTCAAGCACTACAGCAGTCACCCGTGCCTTGCATACTGATCTCAGGCTGTGCGTTTCGAAACGAGGATATTTCTGCGACGCCCTTTCTTTCGCCGAGCGACCCAGAGACGCTATATCTTCGATACCTTGCAGGTGTCCTTTGTTATATAGACGATGATTCCATTGCTTGCTGGTCCTACCCATGTGCTGGTGGAATCTGTCTCATGCCGCACGCGATCGAAGACACACTCCGGTCTCTCTCACAACCCCTTGAACAGATCTTTCCACACATGGTAGATATACACGACGCACAACAGGTTAATCTCCTTGTTACATTGCAATGGGTACGGAGCCGTGTCTGGCATTTTGCACAACGCCACGGGCTCACCCACATGGGCGATGAAGGCGCCTCGTCCAGCTGGGAACTAGGGCCTGGGTACCTTCTCGATGCGGCAGTGAAGGCAGCCAGGTATAGTCGGGGGTTCACAACCGGTGTTATTGATTTTTATGACACCTTTCTGGTGAGTTCCATGGCCCTTTGGCTTAGCGATACTGCTCAGAATTTACTCACGAGTGAGTATGACGGAATAGGTTGGAAAGCTCTGCGACATTGCTTCGAGCACCGTGTCCCTAGTGCGCTCGCTTCAGGTTCACTCGGCTGGTCGAGTGCCTCCTCAGAGGTTGCCTTCAAGTGCACCACCACTACCAAATATCCTGTCGGATCTCTGCTCTCTCATCACACGATATAGTAGGGAATCTAATGTAACAGGGGAGTTGTCTGGAGACCTTGCGTCACTTTCATGGGAAGTTCTTGAGTTCATTTCAAAGGGCGAGAGCTTTACTTTCACGGAATCATGAACGGAGGAAATAGAAGGATCATTCTGTGATGTTTTATAGCTTACTTAGCTGGCCGACCGTCAAAGCGCAACCCCACTCAAAGCGGCAAAGCGCCGAGTTTTTAAGTTTAAAAATACCTGTACTCGTACAAAGCCTTGACGTCCCGCTCTTCGGGTGGTTTTTTTTTTACCCCAACTCTTCCCCGCGCCAGACTATTCTCTTTTCCCACACGTCCACTCAAACTCAAAGGCCGATGACATCAACCGGCATTATTGTTAGGAAAACGCAGTTTAATCACGGCTGGGGTAGTCCATCAGTGTCTCCCACTGATCAACACGATGCGTCCACTGTCTGCGTGTGACATGTGTCGGTCTGTCCCCACTTTCCTCGTTCTCGCGGAAACGTCTTCTTACACTGTAATGGTACGATAGGGTGCGTAAACGAAGGTGTATCATATCAAAGCGCGGAAAGCCTTGCAATTCATGTCTTATAAAGCGTGTACCATGTTCCCTGTCCCCTGCCCAACCTAAAGTCCAGTCTCAGTCCAGTCCACTATCGGCTAATGGTAGCATTGTGGCTCCACCCCATGCCAGCGAGTCGAGACGCCCATGGGACTACCCTCCGCATGCTGTCTGCACTGAACTTGTCAACCTATATTTCGACCTTGTGCACGACAAACAACACATTATCTTCCATCGCCACACATTTATGCAGGCACAGCAGCAGCGCCATGCCCCAGACTTCCTTGTACTGGGCATGGTAGCATTGATGGCTCGGTGAGTTATATAGGCTCTTATACGGAATTCTATACAGTCGTTCTGTGGCTTGCTCTGACATACATTCCCCAGGTTCTCAAACATTGCATATTTCAAAGATATTGATCCTTGGGATCGAGCGGCGCCTTGGCTTCAACGTGCTATGCAAGCATTCAACGCGCGCCCGCAATTGATCAATCTTCCGTCGCTGCAGGGGTGTATCCTTCTCGCATTTGTCGCGTTTGTTGAAGGTGACACGGCTCTGGATACCTTACTCAGCGCACAGGCAGTTAGGATGGTCCAGGTGCTGCAGCTGCCGGTGGCTCTCGCTGCCGAACCCGTTCAAAGAGAGACCGAAATACGATGTGAGTGTATGCTGTTGGAATTGCCATGATCTTAGCAGCTAACGACGTGGATTCTGGATAGTATTTTGGCAGACCTGGATGATGGAGACATGGCACTCTGTTCAGGCACAACTACCGGCGCAACTGCGCAGTGACCCTCATTTCGAGCGCCCGTTGGAAGAAACCGTGTATGCTTCTATGGGGACTTCGAATACCTCAGATCCTTTGGGAGCCTGTAACATCGAACATTTGGGTTCACGCACGTCAGGTATCTGGAGCCAGATACTCCCGCTGACTAACATCCACGGAGAGGTTGTTCGGCTCAACGACCAGCTCGGTACTCGTGGCACGCTTTCCCAGGCTGACATTCGAGCGCAAGTGCGCATTCTATCAGGCAGGTTGGCCAACTGGGTTCTAGGTCTATCAGAAAACCTGCAAGACACCCTGGAAAATCACAAGGCCTTCTTCGAAAAAGGCCTTCAACTCGAATTCATCAACGTCCACCTCCTCTACCATCACGAATGCCAGCTACTCTACTACCAATTCCTTCACAGAGCGACATCCTCCGATGTTGATTCCGACGAAGCACGCGAGGCCAAGGCATACGCTGCCCAGTGCAAACACCATGCGGCAGCCCTCAGCAGGATGATGTGGGAGATGCACGAGGCAAATACACCCTGCGTCTGGTCCCCGCTCAACGGCCACCTGCTGGTGATCGCCTCATCGGTGCATCTGCACTCAATGCTCTACGAAACCGACCCGTCGACTCTATCCGCAGTGCGCACAACCATGGAGCACAACTTCATCATGCTCTTGCAGCTGCAGCGCTACTGGCCGGGCTTGAAACTGTCGCTCTCGAGGCTGCGTGCGTTCCATCGCGCGTGTCTGGAGAGCCACTCTCATCGGAATTTCGATATGGATCAGTGGATGATCACCTTTCTTAATCGGTACCAGTCGACTGTTCCTGAGCGGTCTGTTGGGGGAGAGCTGGAATCCTGGGACATCGGCCAGCCGATTATCGGGACTCCTGATGCCGGTGAGCTGTGGAAGGAGATTTCGGGGGCTACTTCTGCTTAATAGTGTCTATCTGGCGCTCGTTGCGCGACTGACAGTGGTCTCCGAACCCAGCGGGGTACTTTACTATAGCGACAATATGAGCGACGGGCGCTTACAATTCTAGTCGTCACCAAGTTTGATATCCCTAGGCCGCTCGATTGCCTTCCGCTCGCAGTATTGGTGTGGGGTTTGGCAACAAGATTGAATATTCTGTATAGTAGCATAGGAAGAAACTGGGATTTAACAGTATGGTTAGGAATGGTCGATTTATTGCTATGCACACAAGGGGTGCCACTTCAGAAATCAAGAAGATAAGCATAGCCATTTCAAATCACAGTCGCGTATAGGCTGCCTGAAGCAACCTGAACAGGGGTGTCCATTCCCGATTAAGATCAGCCAAACACCAGTCCTTTCTTGATATTTCCAAACCGCGAAAAGATCAAATCGGAAAAGTACCCAGTGCGCGCTAGCCACGGGTAATGGCATCTCTCGTGTCCGAATAAATGAGTTTTGCAATATTTTGGAGGGCGTGGAGAGCAGTAACAGATTATACGTGTATTAGAGATAGTCTAATCAGGGACGCATGTAGCTGTAGTGAATCAAGGAAATAGGAGAGGTAACTATTCGTTAAAGGACCTCGGTATCCTTGATTGGCTGCGAGATCGATTGGTTCATTATAATGGGCGCAAGCTGCGACAAACAACTCCAGATGAGCGAATTGCTGGAAAAGGGGTATAGGTCAGGCAAATTCCGGCCGCATCTTGGCGAGATGCGGGCTTGGGGAGATCTCACTGTTGCTGATGTCAAGGCTGCTGGACGGAGTCATTATGACAGCCTTGGAAACCATAAGTCTTAGACAAGATATTCTTGTGTTTACCTGTTTTTAAGATAACAGAAAGTTAGATTGTAGGAGCTATTATTTAAGAGGTAGCTATGCGAGAGCAAATATCCTTCCAGGATGCGTCAGACAATGTGACCCCACACCTCCAAATCCGAACGTGTGGAAGGTTGGGGCCAATCGCAGGATTGGCTGATTGCGGAGCACCTGCGTGGCAAAATTAGTAGCGAACTCAAAGGTTCAGCCGAAGAATTGAAAGAAACCCTCGGAGCCCCGGAACCCCAGACGGTACTGTACAGTAGATGATCACCTGACGCCCGGTACTAGCTGCCGCCCGATTTCCCCTCACCGACTGTTTTTTCGATAATTTTCAAACCCTCATATCTCAACCAATATGTCTTCAATTGAGCTCGCAATACAAGCAATC